>SOPF01027419.1:0-66882 GCA_012979155.1 Hypericum perforatum
GTAACGTGATCGGACCTCGACTAGCGACTCACCTACACGTTGCGGGCTTCAACAACTGATCAAGACCAATGGACTTCAAGACCTGTGACGTACTCGCTACAACAAGTAAGTACGGTTTAATTAATGTCTGTCATTTAATTAAATAGGATTCGAATGTAATTATGTGTTAATTACATGCGAAAACCAACAAGAAGTAAACAGCAATATCTTCATGGTAGACAATATGAGAGGAGATGAAATATGAAAATGATTTGGATTCTGGATTGTCCTTAATGGTCGGGAACAAATTTCTATTTATAAGAACCCAAAGATCACATAAACAAGTTTTAAAAGTCATAAGTCATAAACAAGTTTTAAGTTCATGTTTCATATTTTTTACTTAATTTTTTTATTTAATAAATTTGTGCACTATTGTCAAGGTTTGAATTTTGTACCTCTTAGAATTTTTATAGCTACTTATACTATTACGCTACAAGTTCTTTTGTTATTTCTTCACTTAATTTTTAACCACACGTCTTTTGGTTTTATACCAATTTATATGTCACTTGGTATTGAACACCAAAAACATCAACATACTCTTAACTGTATAAGATGAGGACGACTCGAGGAAGAACAAAAGTAGGTACAACATTGGTGTAAATTTAGTTTACAGAAAATAAAAGTGCTTTTTTTGTGATCTTTTCGAAGTCGGGTGGGTGTGCATTTAAGCATTATATTTTATTTGTAGTAATGCAGCCCCAGAATGAAAATTGACCCTCGGTTAAGATTAATTCGTCGAGGAAAGGGAAAATAAATAAGTATTGGTTCATCTTCTTTTAATTTTTGCTATAATAATACATAATCGAATATCACATATTGCTATTTTATTAAAAGTGCTTAAATGTATATGCGTTCTTTTAGAATCGTAGTATAGTTGTATTATTTTTCGTATAAATACCTGCTAGTATCAATATAATCGGATATTTAAACAATAGTGGAGAAATCATGCTTTGGTAGTAATTAAGAGTGAGCATTCCGGATAATCCAAATATCCAAATTTTTTATTATCCGAAGTATCCGAAATTAAATATTTTTTATCCGAATCCGAATCTGAATCCGAATTATGACTTATCCTAAATTTAAAATCCAAAATTATATCGGATTCAGATTCGAATAATCAGAATTATCCGATTTTTAAAAATAGGCAGATCTGAATTGGTTGATTTTAAACATAAAACAATCATCCAAATTAAACATAAGCTCCAATGTTCAAATAATGCCTCAAACGATGACCCAACATGCCCGTATAACACAACGATCCAAATAAAGTTTTTATATTATTTAGGCCGTGCCTTGTAGTTTAATATTATATAGGTTTTGTGCATAGAGTCTAGTCCACTAGAAAAATATATTATATATTTAGTGATTCAAATATTTGGATAATCAATTTAAATTTTTTATACGAATCTGAATCCGAACCCAAAATAAAATATTTGGATTATCTGAATCTGAATCTGAATATAAAAAAATCGGATATCAGATTCGGAAATCAAACTCAGATATTTTTACTTACCCCTGATGGTACCCACACTAGTCAAATTTCACATTCTTGAGTTAAGAAATTGTATATGTTTCATTCATAAAAGTTCAAAGGGCAAATTACCCCCTAGTCCATAGTCTTAATCGAATTCTCTTATCGGGTCTCTTCTTTCTCATAAACGATTTAGTCATTCTTGTATTTTAAAAAATAGTGGTCTCGGATCCCTAGTTAACTTCAAAACCTATTTTTTTATTTTTTTGACATGTGAAATGACTATTTTACCCTTTCACAATAAGACAAAAATAATGACTCTTTTGTTTTTTGTGAAGGATAAAAAAGTAATTGCATATGTCAATAAAAAGGCTGATTTAGTCGGTGGGGACCCGAAATAAATATTTTCTCATAAAATAGAGATGGATTACTCATTTATGAAAAAGGAGAGACCCGATAAGAGAATTATGTTAAGTCTAGGGACTAGAGGGTAATTTGTCCAAATTCAAATGATACTTATTTTAGTCAAATATCTGGAAACATGGCTTAATTTGAACTCTTTGTTTAAAATTGCATTGTACTTAAAGTTTCTAAAGCATACATAATTAGGCATTTTTGGGTTTGGGCCCATTAGGCCAAATCGGCTTGGAATGCCAAGCGAGCCTATGTGACATGTGACATGTCCGACATGCATATGTGATGTCTCACGTAGCAACACATGACAGTTATGCACTAATGACATATTTTGCATTGTCTACGTGACATCCATGTAAGTAGTCGTCCTTCCATATAAAAGCGAAAAAGCATAGTGATTGAATGATAATTCTGATAGTTATACACACACCCTAATTGACAAATTTTGTACCAGTCCCTAAAGGTCTAAAAGTTTATGAAGTAAGGTCATTCGTGAAAATCGTTCATATTTCTAGTACGTTTGTGATCCTAAATCAAGCGGTGATAATACCTCGTTACAACAGTCTTGTGGAAGCACAATATGACAAGTAAGACTTGTTATTTGTTAGTTATAAGGTGGTTAATGCATGATTAAGTATTAAACTTGTCATTTCATGATTCAATCGTAATATGAAAATATTATATTTTTTTTGAAATGATTAATGAGTACCATGATAACAATACTAAATGCTCTAAAAAAGTTTCTCATCATATGTAGATGACATATGTATAGTTATAATTGGCTTAAAAAATATCTTTATAAGATCAAAATATGGTTTATGACTAACTTTGAAGTTAAAGATATTAGAAAAATACATTAATACTCGAAGTTAAAATTTTGAGAAATCATTTGAGTTTAATAGTTTGAATATAACGACAACAATCTTATGTGTCCTAGTAATCAAAAAGTCTTTTTTAAAGTAAAGACTTGTATCCAAGTATTTTTCAAAAGTTAAAAGATGTGATGGATGTCATTTAAGCGAATGGTTTGGATTATAATGACTCAAATATAGCACATTGACCGGTGGTCAAGAAAATTATGAAGTAGTTAAAAATGATTATACTACAATCATTTAAGTTAAGACATGCATGAAAGGTTATGCTAATGTCAATTGAACATGAACATATGAATATTCATATTTGAATATATTTATTTACCATTTAGAGAAGCTATTCACAAAGTAGCAATAAATATACTTATGTCTATCTCCTTATTACTTATAAGAGTTGAGAATGTTATTTTTGTAATTACTGTACAATAAATAAAATAGTAAAAAATAGTCTTCAACTATTAATCCAAAGTTATCCTAGATGAACTAATAAAAATAGGGTAAATTATATCTGACCCGCTCTAGTTTGGTGTATTTAACGCTCGTCCCTCTGTCATTCATAAATCGATTAAAAAAATCCCTCAGTTTGGAGAATTTATACCATTCAGCTCCTCACGCCAAAATTGGCGTATTTCTCCAGTGAGAAGGCACGGAAAATGACAAATATATCTTTGGCTAAAAAGACAAAAAAGTGGGAAAATCCAAGAAAAAAATGGAGCAGAAGGTGGAAGGAGGAAAAGGATGGCAGAGAAGGAAAAGGAGTAGGAGAAGGAGGAGGAGGGGGAGTCCAGAGGGAGGAGAGGAGGAGGAGGGAGGACGAGGAGGGGAAGAAGGGAAGAGGAGGAGGAGGAGAAGAGAGGAGGAGGAGAAGAGAGGAGGAGGGGGAGTCTGGAGGGTGAAGAGGAGGAGGAGGGAGGAAGAGAAGGAGAAGGAAAAGGAAATCTAGAGGAAGATGGAGGGGAAAAGAGGAGGAGGAAGGTGGAGGAGGAGGGCAGAAGAGGAGAGGGGAAGAGGAGGGCGGAGGAGGAGGAGAGGGGAAAGCTGGAAGAAGAGAGGATGAGGGAGGAAGAAGGGGGAGGGAAGGAGGAGGAGAAAGGAAGAGAAGGAGGAAGAAGGTGGAGGACGAGGGTGGAGGAGGAGAGGAGAGGAAGAAGGAGGAAGAAGCGAAGGAGGGAAGAATAAGTGAGGAGAGAGAATCTTTTTATGCCAGGGGTATATTTGTCATTTTTAGTACCTTCTCCTCGTCAGAGAAATATGCCAGTTTACGACATAAGGGGCTGAATGGTATAAATTTCCCAAATTGAGGAGTTTTTTTAATCAATTTGTAAACGATATGAGGCCAACATTAAATACACTAAACCAGAGGGGGCCAGATATAATTTATGCATAAAAACAAGTTATGTTTAATTGTTACACGTAAAGAAGTAAATATGAAATACATATCTATATGATATATGATAGTAGATCTAAAGTAACACGTAATGATATTCTGAGAAACATGATAAGTCCGAGGATTTGCAAATACGTTATTTTAAAAAATGTGGTGACACGTGATGTCCATCCAAGCACGTGGTCCTTCTCTAAAAGAGAGAAAAATTGGAATGACTAAATAGTAATTCTGATAGTTATTCACAAACATTAAGTGGAATGACTGAATGGCAAAACAAACTCCCACTAGTCTTTTAAACAACAACAACAAGCAGCCTGCGCTCGCTACACCATTTCGAACATGATAATCTTGCTGTGTTATGGTCAGCACTTTGACCTCGTTCTGCCTTCAAAGTTCTTGCTATCTTACTCGTTGATATCACGTGTGCATGTCAAATCTTACCCCAGAATTTTTTTTTGCAAATTGGTCCAAAACTTTTTAGGTGGCTTCATACTATCAATAACCTATGAGAAAATTGCTCTCAAGCCCCTTGGATTTGAGTAAATTAGCAATCCAGTCCCTCTATTTTTTTAATTATCATTCAGCCCTTCAAGTTTGTGAAAAGGATATATTTTTACCCCTCTCATCGGAATTAGATGCTTTCTCCGATGATTTTGGACTTGAGATTACAAAAATACTCTAACCTTTAAACAATGATTTAAACTCTTTTAACAAAAAAACAGCCTTCTTCTTCCCTTCCAATTCCAATTTCCAACCCCTTTCCATTTTCTCTCTACCTCTCCGTATTCCACTCTAAATTAGAAATAACCAAACTCCCCCCTCATCCTAGACCAAAAATTGGTAATCATTTCAGCATCGGATATGGGATCAGCCTCTCCTCCTCTGCCGTTCGAAGAATTGAAGAAGTTGCGGACGAGGACCTACACGGTTATCGGGGGTCGAGGGTTCCTAGGTAGATCCCTCATTACAAAGCTCCTCCATCTTGGTGACTGATCATCCAGATTACTGACTTTGATCCCTCCCTTGACCTCGTCCCCAACAATGATGACTCCCTCCTCCTCGATGCCTTCACCTCCGGTCGTGCCTCCTACTATCACCTCGACCTCCTCAATGCCTCCCACCTTGTTAAAGGTTTTCTCTCTCTCCCTCTCGATCGAGAATCTCCTTTCCTTTATTTAATCAAATAGAAGCTTCGGAAAAAAGGCTCAGATTATTAAGCTTAAACATACTCTGTAATTGTGCAAGCCTCTTGCAGCTATCAGAAGCTCGTCGATCGCGTTTTACATGGATTCAACCAACTTACGAAAATTTGATTTTTACAAGTGCTACAAGATTATAGTACTTGGAGAGGTCGAGCACTTCGAGCTGGGAGATGGTCAGAAGATGGTTCCATGAGATTGCTCCGGTTAGGTTCCAGGAAGGAAGCCTGGTCTGTATGCAGCTAAAGCTTTGGAGGTGTTGGAACCAGGAGGAGATGAAGCCAGAGATAGAACCCAATGCCCTTAAGACCAGTTTCTGGTTAAAAGTGATTTGTTTTTTTTACAAAGAAAATTGTATTTTTGTAATCTCAGGTCCAAAATTGCCAGATAAATTGTCCGATTCCGGCGAGAAGGGTTAAAATATATCATTTTCACAAACTTGAAGAACTGGATGATAATAAAAAATATAGAGACTGAATCGTTAATTTCCTCAAATCCGATGAGATTGAGGACAATTTTCCCATAATTTTTTGCTTGATGTTCAATGCAATAAGGTTTGGTCTCTCCCACAAAGGAATTCGAAAATGACGTACCATGAACTATTTTTTAACAACATATGAATCGTTATTTGAAAATTATTCATAAAATATTTGGTATAAGTGAAAAAAAATCAACATTTCATGCATCTAGGATATTCAAGCCAATATACATTGCAAATAAATGATCTAGTTAAATTCTAAGTTATAACTATAATTAAACTATATTATATTTTGGAAAAGGACAAAAATTTGTGACTTATATCCAACATATACTTTATCTCTGCGTAGAGATTACACACACTCGACATAGACACATTTAAAGTCAACATATTGTGATTCACTAGTCTTACTCAAAAGAGTATAGGTATTTATATTATTGAGTAAAATATTTAATCTTGTACAAATTGGAAGATGTCCAAAAATACTTTGAATTCAAATTGATATTACAAATAGAGTTATTATCTTTAAGCTAATAAATTTACATAAATTATTCTTTATCTACACGAATAAAGTCATAAATACTATCTCAACATATACCTATGTTTTAAGGCAATGTAATCTAATCAAATATTCGTACATATTAATATGAGCTTTTTTAGAGAGCTGTGTTTCCATTAATACGCAATCGTGGAAATTTTCTAAGATCCAAGAATCATCCATCCTAAAATTGTCTTAGGTCATGCATCAAGTTTTATGGGTTGTATGTGAGATTTAGAACCATGAAATTTCTATAAAGTGATTTTTTTTAAGTGATAACATATCTAATTTAATAAAAAAAGTATGATCCCGAGTTGGAACTAATGTAGAAATGTGATAATCTCTCTATCGTAATAACTGATACTTTTTAGAAATCTTATCAGTAAATTCGTATTCTAATTTTTTTATAAAGTGATATTTTCTAATAAATACATATATTTTTACATACTTTACAAATATAAAAATATTTTAAGATATTATTTTGTGTTATAATTCCTTATTTGAAGAATTTTACGTTATCATTTTTCTTATCAATGATTTTGAGATAGTTATTGTGGTCGTTTATCTTGTCATAAAAAAATCTCAAGTGAATGTAACATTCGAATGATGTCATAAGTCGAGATTTATATAATTTGAATGTAAAAAAGTATTTTTAATTTTTATATATTTATATATTTATTATTCAAAATTTTAATTTTCATATTTTTTGAAAAAATTAAATATATTTTATGTAATAGCTTCTCTAAATGATATATTCCTGAGAGTCTACTAATCATTTTGGAAGAATTTTTTACTTTGTATACATAGTTCTTATACCCTCCAAAAAGGCTAAAATAAATACATAGTTCTTATAAGCTTTTTTAATGCGAGTATCATTGGTATAAATGTTGATTAATTATCGTAGCTGTCGAAAGATCTAGGATTAAAGGAATTTTTATATTCTAACAAATAAATTTATATATAGACCTCCATCATACTTCTTTTTTGAAATGGAACGTCATGCTTCTCTTTCCACGCTGTCCTTTCTTTTATACGTTTATTCTAAATTAAGATTTCAAAAGGTAATCTAGATGAAGTTAATTGCAAACACACTTTCAGTATTTCTCACCCGATCCGGTCAATGAGGCAAGCAGAATTATTTAATGTAAAACAATTTAATTTACTATTCAGAACAAATTACTGTTCATCCCGTTTAGAAAAATAACAAGTAGATCACAACTTCAATTACCAGCCATCGGTACTTTTTTTTTTATCATATTTCGGTATTCTAAATTTACCGAGGGCATTAATTTAATTCCAAATTATATAACTCTTAAATATGGTAAACCTCGGGTACCAAATATTTAACTTTTAAGATACATTTTTAATTATTTGTAGTCGTGATTTCTTTTATATGCATTTAAAAACACGCAATTTTTTTATTTTTCATTTCCCAGTCTCCTTTTCAAATTGAATTATAATTTAAATATTCTGCAAGAGATCTCATATTTTTTGGGAAATTAAGCTCTCGATCGGTACCCGTGCATTTTCCAGCTTTCATCAACCCAAAACACCCATGACTCGCCTTGTAATTATTAAATACAATCACCAAAAAATAAATACGATTTAAAAAAAGTACCAAAGGGGGAAAAGAAGGCAGGAAAAGAAGACAAATAAAAAGCCATAAAAAGGAAAAGGAGATAAATTGAAAGAAAAAAAAAGACAAGGGCAAAGAAAATAGACAGGCGTGGGTTTGCCTCTACAGATAAAAAAAAACCCTTCACTTGCTTCCTCCTCCCCATCCCCTCTTCCTCCCTCATCTCACTCCACTCCCACTCTCTCTTCTACTTCTTTTCTTTCTCGACATCAATCTCGTTATTGAGAGGGATAAGTTCTACAGAGAGAAAGCCAAAGAGATTGTCTTTAGAATGAGGTTTTTGATGGTATAATGAGAAGAGAGCTCAAAGTCGTCTTCTTTGAAGAAGATGGCACTAAAGGACCAACACCACCTGGCATCGGGTCTGGACGTGCTTTACTGTGACGAGGAGAGCTTCGAGGAAGATGGGTTTAACACCTTTAGTGTTGATGACGAAGAGGGAAGTCAAATCCATGGTCAAACCTCTGTAAAGGAGCCACCTTTACCCTTTACCTTGCTTGAAGATGACTTTTTTTGGGAAGATAGTGAGTTGGAGACGCTTCGCTCGAAAGAGAAGGAGACCCATTTGGGATTTGATGGGAAAAGCCTTGATGGGTCCTTGTTGGTATCTCGTAAGGAGGCTGTGGAGTGGATTCTTAGAGTGAGGGCTCACTATGGGTTCACTGCTCTGACCTGTGCTTTAGCTGTGAACTACTTCGATAGGTTTGTTTCGAGCCTCGGGTTTCCGAGGGATAAGCTGTGGATGGGGCAGCTTGCTGCTGTGGCTTGTCTCTCTCTGGCTGCCAAAGTTGAGGAGACTCATGTGCCTCTTCTATTGGACTTGCAAGTGCGTGATAGATTTCCCGTTGTGTGTTTTTTGTTTCTATGTGTGTTTAAAGCAGAATTTTTGACCAATGTGGTGGATTTGTTCTGCGTTGTTTTGTGGTTGTAGGTGGAGGAATCCAAGTACATCTTTGAAGCCAAGACCATACAGAGGATGGAGCTCCTGGTGCTATCTACTCTTCAGTGGAGGATGAATCCGGTGACTCCGATTTCTTACTTTGACCACATTGTGAGGAGGTTTGGACTGAAGACTAACCTGCATTTTGAGTTCCTGAGGAAGTGTGAGCTTTTGCTTCTCTCATACGTTACCGGTGAGCATTTGGAAAAGTCTGCTTACTTAACATCATCATAGGTTTATATTAGATTGTTCCTATTTTTATGGATGCAGAGTTGAAAACACAGAATTCTTGGAAGCGATTAGGATTTTCTGGTTTGGATTTGTTTCTCACAATGTGGCTGGCCTCTCTGGCTTATAACTAAAGACTTGTCTTTGAGAATTAATTTTCTGATGTTGGCTTTTGCTCTCAGATACTCATGTCATGAGCTATCGGCCTTCCGTATTAGCTACTGCCATAATGCTGCATGCTATCAAGGAGTTTGGAACATGGAACGAAATGGAATACCAGGATCAGTTCTTGGCTGTAATGGAATTGCATGAGGTCTGTTTTTCGTTGAGTGCTTCGCTCTGTTATCAAGTAATCTATGTACTTCCTCTCTGTAGCAATTAGAGACTTGATAGCTTCAGCTAAATTCGCATTGCAACTTTTTGGCAGGATGAAATTAACGATTGCTATACGCTCATTTTGCGAATGTTGGGAAGCCACAAACAAGGCCAGAAACGCAAGGATCGGTCTATTCCCAGCAGCCCAGATGGCGTCATTGATGCGTTTTACAGCAGTGATAGCTCCAGTGACTCGTGGGCAGCATCAAGTGTCTCATCATCCCCGGTGCCTCTGTTCAAAAGAACCAGGCCTCAGGATCAGCAAACTCGGTTTCCCCCAGTAAATCGTATGTTTGTGGATGTGCTCAGTAGTCCTCGTTAATCCTTCTTTTCTTAATTTAAACGTCTACATCTAAACAATCTATTATAAATGTCCTCTTTTGCATATCATCTTATCTGTTTAGCCATCGAGGTGCGATCGTTTTGTTCTTGTGATTGCTAGAACACTGCTGGCTTAATTGCTGGAACTTTTCCACTATCGGAAAGAAATGAGAAGATTTACATTGTGCAATCTCTGTTTGATTTGAACTTATGCAACTTTACACGGAACAATTCAACATCTTTCTATGTGTCTGTTACTTTAATTTTCTTGGGCTGTCAACTTCATTTAACACTAGTAGAACGTCAAACTTTAGGTGGAGTTGTAAGACTGCAGGTCTTGAGTTGGTTTAAATTAAATAAACAAGTGTTGACTTGTGAAGACTTTTAAGTGGGGTAATTTGTTTCACAAAGTCATTGAATGGAAGACATCCTACCTAAACAGGAAGCAACGGTCTTCGTGGCAAAGACTGTTGTTTTCTATTGATGCCATAACTAGCAAAATCTCATTTTGGAGAGGTTACACTCAGGCTTAACTTTTATCCCTCCCTTACATGTACTTAGAATAGTTAAACTGTAGTTGCTTAGGATAGATCTTGACCCTTTCTAGAACCCGGTTGTATGATCTGCGGTTTCAGCGCTTCTCATATCATTGAATTTGGTCGAGGGAGATGATTAGGTACTCTTGTTAGGGCGAGTCTTTGAACAAATACCAGATCGTTCAAGGTACTGCAAGTCGTCTTGCCTTCCCGATCTGAATCCAATCAAGTTGTTACCTTACACTCTTCTAGCCCCTGTTCTTCCTTTGATAGTATGAAATGGAGGGAAAGCTTGGTTAGTGTTATTGGCCCCCTAAATCTCTCTTCCTTTTGAGGGTACAATATGTCATAGAAATGATCTGGACAGGATTTTTTGGCAGTTGGAAGAGTCAGTAATGTATCTGTTATTATTGGCCTCTTACCATTCCAGTTCCATGCAGATAGGCTACTTTTTTCAGAAAATATCTTGTTTACACTTTGCTCTGAGCCTTCTAGTTTTCTTAAAAATAGAAAGCTAATAAGTACTAATTACTGGGAGGTCAAAAATTTCCAAGATATGGATTACATAAGCAGAGATACCCTCTTTCTTACATTGGATTTTTGTAGGTAAATATGTAATTTTCGAACTCGAGTACTCCGGAAATATTATTTGGTGGTGTTTGGGAGGAACTTCTCTGGTTGTATATTTTTTTCCCACTTTGGATATTGATATTCTTGAATCATTTGTCAATTCTAATACTATCGTCTTTATGTCCTGTCCCTTTGTCTTTTAAGATATTTTTGAATGAATTCTTGTAGACTATGAATTCTCGTTAGACCTTTAAGAATCTCTCACACCTGTCCCCTGAAGATGATTTTTACAAGCAAAATCTTTTTCTTTTTTTGGTGGAATCTTACAAGCAAAATCTTCTGAGATGTGTAAAGAGATTTGCGGATATGAGTAAGTAAAAACTTTTCTTTTGTATATTTTTTTCTCGAATCATTAGGTTTCAGATTTTTTCTTGATATATATTTTACTGATTTTTCAGTTTGGCAAGAGATTCACTCATCATCATTAATTATAGTTGAATGTAATCTTTTTTTCGGGATGCAAAGTATCTAAAATCTATTTAATTATGCCTAGTGAAACTTTACCATCTCAATCATTATTGTACTACGTAAACCCAAAAATGTCATGATGGTGCTTGTTTCTGATTTTCAGAGTTTCCATCATCTAGTTAAGTAATGTCTTTATCCTTATATTGACCCCTAATTTGTTAAAAAATTGTAGGTAAGTTTTTGATAAAACATTGCTAAATATACTACGTCAGAAAATATGAAATTTCACTCTTTTTCTACATACAATTTCTGTGGTAATTTTGTGACACTTTTAGTACACTTCTCGAGTCCACCATCCTACATCTCATCTTATACTAATAGTCGTCAATTAGTCCAAATTTGTTAAATATGTGGCCTAACTCTCTTGAGCATTGGAGAGCATTCTAAGATACTAATAAAGGAGATCTAATTTTTTAAAGGATGGACATATCTAGTTCTAGGGTGGGATTTAACCACTAATAGTTTATTTATCTAACCCGTCTTAATCCACCAACCTAACCTTGTCTTAATAATCTTACCTTCCAAAGACGAAACCTTGCCTTACTCTTAAACAATCCCATCGGTCGCATAATTGTACGACGTAAGTTCTTTTTAAGGACAACTAGCCATCCAATGTTGCGTCTAAGAGGAAGTTGGATTAATTGTAATCAATGCCTGAGCTACACGTACACCAAATTATTAATTAACCCTTACACATAGCAAGTTAAAAGTATGAGAGTAAAAAAGACAAAAGAATACGGTGAGTAGTTTGAGAGGGAGAATGGAGAGGAAACATGGCAGTGTAGTTGTTGAAACTAGCTACAGAAGCTTTGTCTTTATCAAGGTTTTGGTTGTTCATTGCTTACTTCTTTGGTCCTGAGGTTGCTACACTGGGGTGTGTGTGTGTATATGTGTATAATATATATATATATATATATATATGTGGAATCTTACAAGCAAAATCTTCTGCGATGTATAAAGAGATTTGCGGAAATGAATAAGTAAAACTTATCTTTGTATATTTTTTCTCAAATCAATTAGGTTTCAGATTTTTTTCTTGACATATATTTTACTGATTTTTTCAGTTTTGCAACAGATTCACTCATCATCATTAGTTATAGTTGAATGTTATCATTTTTTTCGGGATGCAAAGTATCTAAAATCTATCTAATTATGCCTAGTGAAACTTTACCATCTCAATCATTATTGTACTTCGCAAACCCAAAAATGTATTGATGGTGGTTGTTTCTGATTTTCAGAGTTTCCATCATCTAATTAAGTAAACTCTTTATCCTTATATTGACCCCTAAATTTGTTTAAAAAAATTGTATGTAAGTTTTTGATAAACATTGATAATATATTACTTCAGGAAATATGAAATTTCAGACTTTTTCTACATCCAATTTCTATGATAATTTTGTGACACTTTTAGTCCCCTTCTTGAGTCCACCATCCTATATTCATCTTATACTAGTTGATATTCGTCCGAGGGAAATAATTACTGTATCGTCAAACACAGTGATCAAATTGTAAGGTTGTTTGATTTTAATTATATAACTCGAGTTTGAACATTTCAAATCAAATAGTAAATTTGAAAATATCATTTGTGATTTATTATGATAAAGTACGGAGTAGTCAATCAATAAATACTATATACTAAGTTGTTTTGAGGAAAAATAATGAAGGCATCCCAAGATGAATTTTGGCGTTAAATGAAAGGAATACATTTCAGTCATTGGATTTGAAAACTACTTGATTTTTTAAGTGAGATCTTATTCTGCAAACGTTCTAGTCTTATTTCGTGTATTGTAACATGTTGAACAAACTCGAAATGTTAGTATTATATAGGATTAGTTGTCCTTTTTTCAATAACATAAGAAATTAAGTTAATTTTTTAATAAATCACATAAATACTAGGTAATTAAATTTACTACATATCATATATTATCCATGAACACATTTTTTAAAATGAATATCATACCTATTTACACCTGAAGATTTAACCCTCGACCTACATAAAGACACCTATGACCAAACGAATGCTGTCTTCTAATTATAAGTGATATTTGGATTCATTCATATTCCATTCGGGATGGTTAATAATACATAGGTTGAATTGAGAACAAGTGTTGAAGGAAACTACTGGAGAACTTTTGTAATACCTTCAGAACAATATTTCGCAGAGGAAAATAAGAAAAGGGAAGTCACCGCAATTAAATAAACTTCTGTAACCTTTTAATAAATATACTCATATATAAATAAAATAAATCAATGTGCAACTGAATTTATACTCCGACCAAGAGGGTCATGCAACATTTCATCCTGAAATCAACTACTACTTTTGAAGCTAGTAGTAGCAACCATGGAACTATTAAATATATTTAATAGTACAGTTTTGTCATCAAAAATTTTAAAGGCTCCAACATGTATTACTTTACTTGATAGATATCTTGATGCCATTAGTATGAAAAAATAAAATTGACTCATTTAATCTGCGACCAATAGTCAACAGTTGTTAACTTGTCTGGCTTCATAGTCAACAACGACCATACCTGCCCTCAGTTTAGGCAATTAATACCAAATTGGACTTCCGAGCTAAATCCATCAGCAGTCAGCGGTCTTGGCGTTTATGGCCTTTAGTATCGTACATATTTATATGCGGCGAACAAACTTCAGCTTATCAAAACAGGTCTTAACGAACTAGTTTTTTTTTTGGTAGGGAACACGATGGTCATTGCCTTCCTTGTTAAGAACCAAAATATATGAGTAGAACGCTAACTGCACAATTCATAATTAATTGTAGCACTAGAGAATCTGTATATCCAGGCACCAACTGAGCAGAGCAAAAGTAACATTGATGTTCTTCCAGGTTTCACAACAGAATATAGCTATTTAAACCAGACAACAGGCGACACACATCCACGTTCCTTATCATTAGTTGTAAAGTTATATAAACGCAGGGCAAAACTTATGTAGCTCAAGAAGAGAATGGTTATGGTCTGGAGATACATCCTCTAAACGGTAGAAGATCAAGGGAAGTCAGTAAGTCATAAGAGGTGACCCACTACAACGGACGTCGGAAGCATCGGAAAGCCTTTGCCTAGGGGACAAAGTCGTGATTCCAATGGTATCAACTTCGACATTCTGGATAATTTTCCTCTTCTGCTGGGTTTCTGCATTTGTCTTCTCGTTGGACGAAACTTCAGCAATGGAACCTAGAGGTTCTACCTCTTTGCTGTGGTGGGACGAGATGATAGCCTGAGCTTCTGCAACGACTGATGCATTGTCATCTGCAGCATAAAGGATCTTCTTAATTGCTGCAACAACCTGTTCCAAATCACAAGTAAGACCACGTTGATTTTAATTAAACAAATTGCTTTAAATCCTTAAAACGACAGCTTTAGCTCAGTTAATGAATACCGGAAGATTTTCAATCTCTGGAATCTGGCATAAAATCTCAATGTCTCTCAACTTTCCAAAGTAGAAGTCCCTCTCCTTCTCAAGACCATCAAACGACAGCTTCAGCTCAGTTATCTGTGCACCATAGAGCAAGTATCAGACTCCCTCAAAGCGATACCAAATTATCAATCAAAAACTCGCAGCTTTAAGCGATTGCATACTTGTTCATCGTATTGAGATACTGGAGTAGAAGGCCTAGAAGGTGGCTTCGGATGTTGATTTGAGGTGCTCAGAGCAGCTGAATCAACCCTTCTAGCAGCATGAGAGGTTGGAACTTTGGCTGAAGCAGTTGAACCCTTGGTCGAAGACTGAGATGAAGCAGCATTTTTCTTATTCGCTTCTCTTCCTCCCTTGCAAGCCTCTCTCCTCTCCAACGGGTTGTAACTGGGAAAAGCAACACCATGTCAGATCATCGAAACAATAACTACTTAGAAAGACTCCCTTCGCCCCCAAAATAAGCTACTAATCGTGCATTTATTCGAGATGATTACACAGAAACAAAAACAAATGAATCTGATCCACAAGTCAACCAATGTCGAAGTATGTTAGAATCTCCATGTCCAATCCAAAACCTTAAGGGTATGGGTTGGTGGAATTTTAACACACACAAAGTAACACACTCACAATCAGCGATGTGGGATTCTTAACGGATGATCAGAGTACAAGCCAAGAAATAGGGATGAAAATCAGGCTTCTGCCTCGACTTATCTTTCTCCCATTCTATCCATACGTTTCTCAAAGTTAATCCTAAATCTCGAATACTAGGTCCGACGAAATTGCTGGAAATAAACGGAAGTAAGCAATAACTGTCAACAACGGAAAAGGGAAGTAATTGTACTTGACGAGGCCTCCGTTGACGGAATCGCAGTAGCGCTTCATCCACTGCATGAACTCCAAGTTGTCCAGCGGCCTCCCTTTGATAAGTTTATTCACTTCTATGTGCTAAAAAAAGACAAAACAGAACAAATCATCCCTAATTCGCAGGGGAAACGCTAGCAATCAGCAAAAAGATTATAAAGGAGGACAAAAAACCTTAGTGATCTTGAGTTTGTTGAAAACGTCCTGGAGAACCTTGTAGTTCTGGATCATCTCGTACTCGCTCTTCGCATCGAAGTTGACCTTGTGCATCGGCACCATCCCCGGGTGGACTGCGTCCATCAACTGGCAGTGCACCGCTCCAGAACACGCCTGCAACTCCCGCCCCGCCGATTAAGTTCAGATCCGTTCAGTTATGCTACTTTTCGAAAGTAAAAAAACGAAAGGGAAACGCACTTCTTCGACTTTGGAGATGTTGAGGTGGAGAGTGGAGTTGATCCACGAGAGGATCTCCGATCTCCCTACGAAGTAGGCCCCATCCATCATCCCGATGTTCGTCGCCATCTCTCCTCCGGTCTTCTTCTCTACGGGATGAAGTTCTTGGTCTAGAGAGAGATTAAACGTGAGAGGGGTTTTAGAGAGAGAAGTGGGGGAGGGGGGAAGTAGGGATTTGAATTAAGAGGGGGGGAGGAAGAGCGGGCTTCTTTTTGAATTAAAAAAATAGCTGTTTCTGACCGTTGCCTCCACGCGTTCCGGTTTAGACTTTAGATGATTCCGGTTTGGGCCCCCTCCATATTCGAGCCCGTTTTCAAGCCGAACAAATCGCTAAAAAGTTATAAAAGATAGAAAATTTATATCTACTAATTATGGTATTTTATTTTTTTTATCAATTGGTAGTATTTAACATTGTTATATTTTAAAATTTTCCAATTTGAGACTTGATTAAATTAGAACAACTAGATGATTATAATATTTCAGTTTCAAAATTCTTATTGGACGAGTTTGGTGAACTACTCATCACGGATTTATCTACTCCATAGTAAGGGTTTAATTACTATTGGCATCGTTATGTTGAATTTTCACGGATTTATAAGCATATAATGTAATAACGCGAGATATTATAGAGAGTGGCATTAAACTCTACTCAAATAAAACTATAATCAGTAATAATAAAGCCCTATTTCAAATTTAGCAGGAGTGATTTATATAGAATGTTGGATTTGTTAATAAGTGAAGTGTTGTTTGACGGATTTTGGAAGTTCGGGCAAACTCTTAGAAGGAGAGAAAAAACAACCTTGTTATGAATACATATTATTAGGATGAATCAAATGAGAAGGAAGATAAGTAGAGAGAGTTTTTCAAGTGTCTCCCATCCTATTGCTATGGAGGGAGACAATTTGATTAGTGATTTCAGGGATGGAATTGATCTCATATTGGGCAACGACAGAAAGTTCTTATTTTAGGAGGATATATGGATTGAGAACATTCACTGAAATTTAGATTTGACAGGCTATATATGATCTCTAATGAGAAATTGACAAAGGTAATTGAATGTGGTTTATGGTCGGAGATCAGTTGGAACTGGTCCCTTTCATGAAGACGATCTTTTCAAGTTTATTAAGAGGTTATGATAGATGAGCTTATGCAATTAATTCATGTTGTTGAATTACATCGTGATATAAGCGATGTTATTATATGAAAATGGTTGGATGATGGGTATACTACAAAGTCATGGCAGAACTATTTGAAGGGTCTAAATTTTGTTCAATCTCCTTTTATCACAGAATTAAGGAAAATTTGGACAGAGTCGATCTCCTTAAAGATCGAGCGCTTTATGTGGATGGAAATCCAAGGAAGAATACCAACAAGGAATGTAATGATAAGGATGAAAAGAATACAAGTTTGGGAGGTTCTTTGTCCATTTTGTCTTGATCAGGACGAGACAGCAGATCATCTTCTTTTATTATGCTCTTTCTCCCGTTCGATTTGGGACTACTTCATGGAGCGGAGAGGATCTGTGTGGAGTGATTTTCTTTCTTTTAATTCAGCATTATCGACCTAGTGTGGGCTCGAAGGTGGTGGATTGTTAGAGAAGGTTTGGTATTCGTTGTTTGGAGCCACCTTGTGGAGCATTTGGCTGCTCTGAAATAAGGTGACTTTCAAAGAAAGACAATGTAATCGAGAACTTCTCAAGCACTCTATTTACTGTAGGACACGCGAATCACTCTATTTACTATAGGACACGCGAATGGCTTTAGTGGAATAGGATGCTCCGCGACATTGACAATCAAGAGCTAGACATTTTTTGGGACTTCTTAAAAGTTCGATCATAACTTGGCAAATCTGTTCGCTGTTCGTTTTTGTCATTTTTTTTGTTCTTCTCTCTTTTGATACTGATAAAGCATTTTTACTTTTAAAAAAAGTGTACCATACGTGCACACATGTGTTCATGCGCATAACACCGTCCTTGCAATTCTTTTTCGAATATCATTTTGTAATTATTTGTTAGTAAAGAATTTTTTCCTAATAAAATAAAAAAACACTTGTTACTAGAATAGATATAGTAAAAGAATCTATTTCCAGTTGTGAACTTCCTATCTGAATTTTACACTTGAATTTTTAATCACATTTAATCTAACATGAAAGATATAAAATTTAGCAACCAGTGAAACAGGCCCAATAAAAAGGATTCAAATTGTAGTGCTGGTTGGCTAAAAATTGTTGGAACGGTCAGCTTCTACAAGTCAAATTAAAATCGTTCTCATCGTTACCTACTCGAGATCATTATAAAATTTTCATTTGTCAAATAAATCTAAATAATGGGTTGGGTGTCAAATAAGACTAAAGCATAAAAAGGCAAATCGAACGACCTATATAGCAAGTCAAATGGTGAAATAAATGTACCTCTCTTTCTCTCTACAAAGAACTCCTTTCTACTTGACCAAAAAAAAAAAAGAACTCCTTTCTACCAACTACAGTTAATGACCATACAAATACGTTGCATTTGACGACGGAAATTTCTCGAGAATTTGCATGGCTTCTTTCATTGACGGCCTCTTCTGTGGCAGTGGAGACGCACAACCGTATCCCAACTTGAAGCATGCCAGCAAGGCGTCCTCCTTGCCCTCCACGTCGGACCGAATCGCCACGTCAGCCATCCGAAGAGCCCTGTTCTTGTCCTCCACCGTAAGCCCATTGCTCCCTTGCCCCATCTCGTCCACAACTATGACCTTCCCCGTCAGCAACTCGAGCAATATCACACCGAACGAGTACACGTCCCACTTCGGGTTGGGCTTGAGGCTCCTAAGCGACTCCGGCGCAAAGTACGGGGAGAGGCCACCCATCGAGCTGGGGCTCGGACTCGGGCTGGGTCCGAGTCCGAGATCCGGAAAGCTGTCGCGCGACACCGTGGACCTCTTGCTCCCGAATGTCCGGGCCGAGCCTCCCTTGTAGCTGGTGTCACCTGCTACCAGCCTTTCGAGCCCGAAGTCCCCGATCTTGGGCTCCATATCCGAGCCCAGAAGAATGTTGCTGGGCTTCAGATTCCCGTGCACGTGCCTCTTCTCGTGGAGGAAGGCAAGCCCACTGGCGACTCCCTTCGCGATCCTGAGCCGCGACTCCCAGGGTAGAGGACAAGGCGAAGTCCCGGCTTTCCCTGGAAATAAATCACTCTTTATTAGCATTAAAAATATTAGTTTTGAACTCGAACAAATAATGCAGCAGCCTTAAAAAAAAATTCATTGAAAGTAATTATCAATGTTCCTAGTCAAAACTTGGTAACCAATAATTATAATGAAATAATTATAGCCAACTAACGAAACAAAGATACGAGGCATGGAAGCGAAGACCGATCGTTTTCCGACGCCGTTTGGACCGACGAAAATGACAGCGAAACTACGACTGCGTCCATCCAAGTTGACATTAGCAAAAACGGTAAAGAATAAACAAGTTTCAGTTACAACTACTCCAACGTCAACCCACATGCTCAATAACAATTTTGGAAAAAAAAATGGAATTTTTATTAATTACGTCTTCAAATAAAGAAAATATCTTAAGAAAATCAAATAAAATAAAGCCCAATAATAATAGAAAATTAAGGGAAGAAAAAGGGCGCTTACTGTAACGAGCATTAGCGAGGCTGCCATTGGGGACGAAATCATAGATAATGAGCTTCTCGTCGACGCCCCAGTAGAACCCGCGGATCCGAACCAGGTTCGGGTGGGCCAGCTTGGAAACGACCCGGATCTGATTTTCGAAGTCCCTGAACCGCTCCACGTGGCTCTCCCCTAGTCGTCGAACCGCAAAGGCGGTTCCATCTTCCAAAACCGCCTTGTACATTATGCTCGAACCGGTCGCACCCAGTATGTAAGCCGAGGCTTTCAAAAGCGTCTCCAGCTCCAGCTCCTTCGCCCCGTCTACCGTCACCAGCGTCCCTCCGGTGGCCGTTCCTCCTCCTCCGGCTTCGAGGCTTTTCGTTGGGTCGTCCGGCGGATCCGTTTCGGTGCTGGTCGAACTGGACTCGTCGTCGTCGTCGTGGTTCCCTTTCCTTAGGCATGACCACCTCGAGAAGCCGCCTCTGGAATCCGGTGACGTGGAAGATGTCGACGTCCAGTCGTCTTTCGCCGCGACGATCGGGCCGGCGCTCTTCGCTGCGGCGCCGTTTTGACTTTGACCGCACGGAGACTTCCTTCTCTTCTTTATTATATTATAGATGTAGAATACGACCAAGCCAATGACTAGAACCCCCGCCACGTCACCAACAACGATCCCGATCACGGTCCCCGTTCGGAGCGCTGTCGTGCTCTTTCTTTTCCCGGATTGAGCGGCGGCGGGGCTGAGATCGTCCGTCTTGGGGATCGCGGCGATCGCCGGAGACGATGTCGGGGGGGCCGACGGAAGGGTGGCGGCCGAGGAAGGGATCGGGCAGAGGTTATGAGTCGGATCGCCGCAGAGGTCGGTGTTTCCGGCGAAGGAGCTCGCCGTCTGGTTAAGGAGCACCGGCGAGGCGGGGACCTGGCCGGTCAAATTGTTGTAGGAGAGGTCAACGATAGCGTTGACCGGAATATCCCGGGCGAACTCCTGGGGAATCGGCCCGGAGATGCTGTTAGAGGAGAGGTTAAGGTAACGGAGCTTCCCGGCGTTAAAATCGGACGGCAACGAGCTGTTGAAGAGGTTGAAGGAGAGATCCAGCACCTCTACGGCGTTAAGCTGGGATGGAATATCCCCAGTGAAGCGGTTACTCCCGAGGGAAACAACGGTTAGGTTCTGCAAGGCGGGTAAAGTTCCAGCGAGGGCATTATCGGAAAGGTTTAGGAACTGGAGGCTGGGAAAGGAGTCCGGTAGTCGGCCGGTGAGGGAGTTGTTGGAGAGGTCGAGGAAGCGAAGGCGAGTGGCGTTGGCGAAGGTGGAAGGGAGGGAGCCGTTGAGGGAGTTGTTGGAGAGGTCGAGGACTTGTAGGAACGCGATGAGTGCCAGCTCAGACGGGATGAGTCCGGTTAGCCGGAAGCTCGGGAGGGATAGTTCGGTGACTCGGGCGTAGGCTTGGCCGGAGGAGTCTCCCGGAGCACCGCAACGGACGCCGTTCCATGAACATGGATCGGCGTCGTTGGGGTTCCAGGACTGGAGAGCGGAGTCCGGGTCGGTGAGGATGGAGTACTTGAAGGAGAGTAGAAGAACCCCATCTGTGTTTAGCGCTCTGGTGGATGGGATTAGGAAAGTGATTAGGCTAATAATTAAGATTAGGAGTGTAATGACGGAGGCCATTGCTTGTTAATGATTAGTTAATGATTGGGGTGATCCCACATTTCTTGGTTAGGGAGGGAGGGAAGGAGAGGGAGGTTGGAGAGGAGGAAGGTGGGAAGTGAGATTTAAGAGGCCATGTGAGGAGGGAGAGGTGAAGTGGCGGTACTACAGAGATTCCCAGCTCATTATCTAACCAAAACTGTACTCTAAATTGGAGGGAAATGGATTTATTAAGAGTCTCTCTCTCTCTCTTCCACCCTAAACAACAGAACCAAAATGCTTGGTTTGCAGGTAATGTTTTGTTTTGGGATTAAATTAAGGTTGTGTAGGGGAGGAGACAGGATAGCATCTTCGGTACAGGACATCCAGGTGGAGTTGGAAAAAGTTGCAGTGATCTGTTTCAGTTTTAACTATTTGATTTAACTATTTGATCCAATGACATTAAATTAACTCATCTAAATTTGAGTCATGTGTAATTGTCCCGGAAGAATTAAATTGATCCATGAGTCATGATATAAAAAAGTCACAGTATCAAAGTAACATTACGGGGCTCAAGCTAAACCTATTAGTTTTTTAGGGGTTTAACTTACCAGTTGACCTAAAAGTTGTGGAATATGTAGACTGTAGTTGGTAGTTGTTTAAATAGTACATACAAGTAATTGGGTAGAGATTTAGTTTTCAGTTTTTTACTCATTATGTAGATTCATTTTACTGCTGTTGATCAAGATAAAGATTCCTCCACAAGGAAGTATTTTATTCGCTACTAGATGCTTTAATCTGGTACTAAAAAGGTAAAAAGGAACGACGAGAAGGCTGCCAAATTTAGTCAACAGGCAAGTGCTATAAGATTAAAAAAAAAAAACGAGTTTCTGCTTCAAAGAAGTAAAGCACAATCCCCTTATTATGAGTGGTGATATTATTATGGGAGGGTGGTCCAGAAGAAGAGCATTTATCTCCTCACACCCATCATTACACACTTGCCCCATTTCTGAAAACCATCCTTGTGTGTTTGTTCCATTTAATTTGGCATTTTTGACATGAAATTGTTCTCTTCATATATCCAGAATTCTATATTTTATAACTTCCTAACACTCACTGTTAACACTATGCTGGCACGGTGGGTATCGTCACTTGGATCTCCTTAATATATTTGAACTCGATTACTAAAATGAGCTAGCAAGATGACTCTTGGTACTATGTCATGGAAATTATATTGAATTTAGTGAAAATGTCTAAAATGGTATATGTATAACGAAAATTATTTAATAACTATCATATTGAATTTTTGTCTTTAAATTTCATATATGACGATCATCATTGTTCGAAGATATAATTGGTGTAAATTATTATTTAATTATTTTTTTAATCATCGTCTTTTTTCTTTATCAATATTTCAAACTTGAAAGAAAATTCTATTTTGGCCCATATTTTTTCTCTTCATATCTTTTACAATCTATTAAAAAATCTTCAATTAGTGGTATCTTTTGGTTTCGAAATTAAAAAGATAAATTATGCACACTCCGATGGAGAACCCTTCCCTCGATTTCATTAATTCAAGTTTTCCAAGGAATTTGGTAAATACCGAAATGGAAAGCTTGGCCATCGCATCGTTTAGTGACTGAAAGTATTAAACGAGGAGTGGAGATGATGTCATCCTTATCTGAATATAGCCCATTTTGGTCTTCTTAAGACGACCGTCGATGGTCTCTAAGACATCTTAGTCCGAGAAGATGGTCTATAATGTGGAGACGAGTTGGAAGAGGAGTTTCTCGAAGATCGGGTCACGATTGTCGCCAACAATGACTGTGGCGGCTTCGTTGTCGAAGGGGACCTGCTCTACAATGGAGTCGAGGCGGGTATCCGAGGAACTGTGAAATAGGGTTGAACAAACAGACCAAAACCCAACCAAATCATAAAAAAATGGACCAAACCAGAATCGAAAAATAAGGAGAAAGGTAAACTAGATTAGACCGTATTTAGATCTAGTTTCAAACTGGATCGGGCTATTTTTTTTAAACCAGAAGTGAACTGAAAGGGATCAAAAATACCTATTGGCAACCAAAAATTCTAATTCCAAATGATACTAAGTTAAATTCTAACATAATTAATGCAATAAAATATTACACCAATAAAAAGTATCACATGCAACTTTAATTAATCATCACGAGAAATCAAAAATATCAAAACACCTGAAAAATATCACTACTATATGGTTGAATCCCAAATTTTTTGGTTCGATCCTGGTCTTTTCCAAATTTTTGGTTTTTTTACAAATAAATTGAATGAACTCAGAAATCAGTTCTCCTCATATTTCCAAAACTAGACCAGATCATTTTTTGAAATAGTTTTGTTTAGTCCGATTTTTCTATCCAATTTTTACAATTTTTTGTCCATTTGCTCACTCCTACTATGGAAGGTGGCGGCTGTGATCTCAGAGCAAACGATGAGGAAATGGGCGAGATGATTATTCTCGGTGAGGTCCTTGGCAAGGCGGAGAACGGTGCTGCTGACAAAGCAACCATGCTCGTACAACAGAAGACGAGGCGTGTGATATTGGACTTGGACTAGCCCTACTTCCAGATATTCATACATATATACATGAATATTGATATGTGTTCACTTGAAAATTGGTATCTATTTACTTGGATATTTATACTTTTTTATTTGGCACCCGTCAAATTTAGTATTGATGTATGTTAATTTTAATATTGATACATATTTACTTAGTTATTGGTACTCGTTAATTTTAATATTAGTACTTGTTTACTTTAATATTGGTACAATTTATTTTAAAAAAATTCAAATATTTTTTTCTAAATTAATTGCATGTTATTTAAATGTTATCAATATTGAAACATAAGATACCAATATTTATTATTTTTTGAAAAATAATAAATATTGTTTAAAATGTGTAGTAATTAAATAAATTATGATTAGTATATGATTTGCTAGTTTTTTAAAATGTAGATTTAGAATCACCATGATTTAAAAAATTATGATATTTTTTTAAGATTTATTTTCTTTTCTGCAATTTTTATACATATATTTCCTTAGTATACTAATTATACCTCTAAAGCTAAAATATTTCTCTTTAATCTCCTCATTGAAGATTTAATGAATCTCCACTAGACTCCACCATGATAATATGATCTTGATTATGGAGACAATGTGGCAATAAACATTTCTGGTATGAAACTTTTCCATGGAGAGGACCTCTTTTCCTTTTTTGTCCGTGCATCAATGTCCAAATCCATCATTTTTTTCAATTGACAACAAATTCTGTCGGCAAACATTTTCATCTTTTCAATGTAACTACTAATATGGCCCCTAAAGTAAGAGTTGGATTATCTAAGTTGGTTACTTTAGTTTGAGTTGTTAGAAGTCAATTAATCTAATTAAAGTAAAAATTTCGAGTTGGCGTCTTGTTGAAATTTAGTAAGAAAAGTTCTACCCATTGTAATTATGTATGATTCGGACCTACAATAATTGAATTTGAAAATATTCAGTCAATAGTTATTTCTACAATTGAACGGTGGACAAGATTTCCGCGGTCCACATAATTCGCCATTTTCTGGTAGTGTCAAAACAACTGGCTTTTGGGTTTAATGAATGAATCTATAGGGCTCAAGCCATGTTTGGAACTCTCACTTTCTGTTCCTAAATATTGGCTTCTTATACTTGTCCACGTCCGGACTCTTGTTTTATTTCTCCTTTTGTCGTTTTTGATTATGATCTTTTTGGGAATTGTCATTTCAATTATTGGGAAAGAGAGAGGCAAGAAAAAAGGGTCCTTCAGAAATTGTTTGCATCGAAGGAAACAAATTATGTAAAATTTGGCAAAATTTTAAGAATAGTTGAAACTTCAAATGACATATTGTGGGATGATAATCAGTTTTAGCAAGATGTGGCATGTATTTTTCACAAAATTGATACTCAACAATTCCACTGTCCACTATTAGAGTTTCGATGAAGATAACCAGTAAAAAACCTTTAGAAAGGTCAACGTAGCCAAAAAATGTAGTAGCTACTAGTTAGTGATGTTTATCTTCTTTCAATGAACATCCTTTCGTTTTCAATTGGTTTCAATTTTCTCAATTACAAACATATATTGTCACGACTCGATCACAAGATATGCCAACAATCTCATAAATAATCCCCTTAGCAGTTCATAGTATACTTGATGCAACTAATCCAATTCCAAAGTTAAACATATTTGAGAGAGACCAATATTAGTATACACAACAGCTTAGGAAGTTAGCATCCCCTCTATTAATCCTTCGAATGTTTAAGAAAGTCGATTTTTATTGAAAAAAGGAAAGAATTTCCGTTGCTCACAATTTGTGTTAATAGTACATGAGGCTTAATTTTTTTTACCAAATTACATGATTTAATGTTAGTATATGAAATTATTTGTGTAAAAAATTACCCGAAAAAATACTATTGCAAAGAGAAATTAATGAGTGTGTAACGCTCATGTCCTTTGTCATTTGTTTGTATTTGAGACGGGGAATAGACTTATAAGTTCATGTATTTTGCAGATGTTTGAGGTAGTTCATGAGCGATTGGAAAGAAAGAATTCGAAACATGAAGCGAAGGTTAGCATCGGGGAGAAAATTCAAAAGCCTAGCGCACGCCAGGATGAGGGAGCCTGCAAGCCCTGGCTATCGTCGGGAATCATTGTGCACGCAATAGGGTCAGAGGCGAATCTTGACGCATTTCAGGTTGATGGCGGGTGCTAGGTAGTTGGAGTTTAGTTTTTCCAGATTTCTCATTCAGTCGGGTCTTGATCTCGTTTTGAACTTGGACGACTCTTTCTGTATTGGCTCTAGAATATGTGTTTAGGTTATTTTCCTTATTTTTAGGTGTTTTAATTAGGAATAACATTTTTAAAATTTTCTTATTTTCTAACTATACCTTTGACATAGTCAAAGATCATATCATTAGACATTAGGTTTAAAGATCATACATTCCCAACAACCTAAATTGTGGCTAACTTTTTAAGATCATTAATTGAAGGCTAATTTTTTATTATCATTGTGGTGGAGTTTGGCGAGATTTGATCGAAATACTAAGATTCTTATTTTGTCTATATCTTGTGTTATTTGTTATTATGTTTTCACTTAGGATATTCTACTTATTGAATATGCATACTGAGAAGTTTTCTTGTGAGTATGATGCTCCTATGTTGACTTATGCTTCGAATATTTCATAATAGTTATTAATTGATGATTTTAATACTTAATCTAACTTGATCACTTAGATTATGATTTGAATTGATGAAAATGGACAAAGAGACAATCAAATTAATGAAAGAATCAATTAGTATATTCTTAAGTAATAATAGGGCATATTTATATCATAAGAATAATTTTCTAAGAAGAATTGTCATAATTGAGATTTTGTTTGGCTATAGGTCTAATTAATGAGCGAAAATATTAATAAACAATTTAGCTAGATGTATTAAAAAAATTTAAGTACCAATTAGAATTTCATAAGAATCATAATATTGATATAAGTAATCAATTTACAAGGATATCGTCCTCGTTTTTATCTCTATTAATTTACAAATCTTGTTTTACGTCATTATTTTCATTTATGTTCTTATAATCACAAAATCTCCTCATAAAAATAATTATTACTTACATTACATAAAATTGATTGTATAAATTTCGTATTTAAATCTTCAGTTACGAACTTTACTTATTCACTATATATTTGATGCGTGTTTAATTGCTCTCAATTTTTGGTATATTATTTATATATATATATATATATATATATATATATATATATATCGTATTGGCCATTGGGAGATAATTCCTCCAAAAAAATGTCGGTAGCTGGTAAAAGACAACAACGATTGACAGCTTATAAGGTGAAAAGTACTCTGACTTGCTTCAATTGAGTGAGACCTAACTCAAATAATAAATTGTAAGACTGGAATTGAAATCAGAGTTCAGAACCATGGTTCAATCTTAAGGAGAGTAAAAATTTCCATAATTTAAACAAATTTTGCGATATTAAGACATGCTTTGATCATCAACATTATAGTAGTTGCCTATATGTATATATTAGCTTAAAATGAGTGTAATATTTTCTAAATTATAAGCACCGTAAAGTGGAGAGCTTCAACAACCTTAAACATATTCAACACAATCCGAGAAAGAAAGGAAAAAAAACTCGATTCATAAGAAATATCAAAAATGTGATATCAAGATGAATGTGAGTTATTCTAGGTGATCAAGAATTTGGATTCATTTAAGGATATTAAATTCAAATTTCACGATAATTCATAAATAACATTTGACTGTGTTCGAATATGAAACGAAAATCTAATAATAAAGTGTGGGCCAAAGAGAAATAACAGGCTGTTGCATGTGGAATGGACTGACGAATTGTTGAGTGTGCCTTGGTGACATAGGACAAACAATGCCTCAGAAATCAACTATCTCCGAGCCATCCTTTCCTGTTAAAAATGTACAATGTTTCTCCCGGAAATTTACCGCGCAGGGCATTAAATTAAGTTGCAGTGAGCAGATATGAGGCTTCCGGTTGTGGATGAAGAAAAAAACTGGCACTTTCCCATGAAGCGAGGCAAAAAGTTACAGACAAAATGAACCAGAAAAGTCGCCCACCATTTCCTAGTTCTAGCTCTGGACAACACTTACTTCACAATTATAATTACACGGTTTGTTTTCCTGCAATGGTGATATGTGATAGCTTTTTCTTTCTTACCTGAGAAGCTTCTTCTAGTTAGTGCCGCCAGTTGCCGTGAAAATTTCAATTCTTCAATTTTTCCGAGGGTAAAAAACTATTATGGTTATTGATCTCTCACAAAGTTAAGCTCATAGTTATTAACTATTTTCTTTACTGTGATTACCTATATTAATTACACTGACGGCTAATTTCTTACAAACTTATGGTTGTTGATTTTATTTTTTTCACTACATTCGAAACTTTTTTTTCTTTTTTCTACTCTATTTCTCTCATCTCATTTGTCTCATTTCGTTTTCTCTGTTTGATTAAGAATTATAGGATAACTCGTTTACGTCGTGTTGGTGACACCACCGCACTTCTAAAAAAATAGTAAAGACCTAATTTTTGAAAATAAAATAAAATTTCATGAATCAAACTCAAAATTTTGACCAAGCTAAAATACTCGTCATAAACTGATCGAAGTGTTCCGTCATCAACTTAGGTTAATAGTAGATAACACGTGCTTTCCAGTTAGTTTAAGTGTAACCGAGCCAGCAAGAAAACATAGGGAGAGTTAACATTGAAACGAGGATAGCGGACCGTGGTCATGTGCGCTCGCTTTTATTAATGAAGTCGGCCCCGTGAACGAGAAGCTACTGACCCGTCCAGCTCAAACTTAATAACTTCACAATCTACGTACCCTGTTAATAAATGATCTTTGATTGTTACCTCATTTTTTTTATTAATACCACCTAATATTTCTACACTCAAGGAACCGACTTATCCAGATTAAGACTAATAGGACATTCAAACTAGTTACATGTTTATTAACATAAAATATTTTCATTGAAATCAAAAACATAAAATACATTCATTACTAATTCATATAAGTAAATCATTTAATATTTGGTTTGATGGGACCAATAAATTCCTAATGAATAGTTTATTCAGGGTTTGAATTGGATTACTACCTTTCCTCACAGGCTGATTGACTATTGCCTCTTGCAGTTCATTCTTAAGTATTTTGTTTGAAGTTGTCTTTGCTTAGGGTAGGAGGTCCGCAAACAAAACATCGATGATTGCTTTACTCGAGAATATATTCCTGGAAGTTCGTTCTTCTCTGTGTTTTTCTTCAAGAAAACCTCCGTGTTCTGCTATAAATAAATAAATCAACTACATGATGACAACATTACTAGCATCATGTTCGGATAGCATTACTGTCAAGTTTTTAACTGGTTTAGAATTGTCCTTTCGATAGGTTTAATTATCAGGAGTTCGAGATGCCTCAAACTGCTTTTTTAGCTTATTGATTTCGGTAGTTCATTGCTGGCTACGGGCTACCATTTGGCAGAGCCATCTCATTAATGGTCTATTGTCTTGAAGATGTAAGTTATATGAACAAAAATACGTATATTGTATTATTGTTGGGATATATAGAGAAAAGAAGCAAATGGTAGAAATTGTTTAGAGTTAGCGGAAATTGTTCACTAGTCTTCTAACGATTGCTATAACAGTGTTTCAGAAAGTTGGTTTTCTGAAAGCCTAGTGATCGCTAGGTGTGTAACGACAATTTTTCATATTTTGCTCAGACAATTGTTTTGGATTCATAGGACTAACTAATTAAGTTTCTTGTACCTCAGGATATTGTTTGTTATATAAAAGACATGTGACAGAGGATTGTGTATAACTTTTTGACTCGTATCCATCAATAAAAATTCTCTTAAAGATTGGTGCAGGATGTCAGACGGCATGAAATTTGCTCTTATGAAGTTCGATGATTCATCAAGTTTGGGTTATAAAAAATTTGTCAATGATCTCCTTGTTCAACAAGGGATGGTCATCGTGCTCTCGGAATATGGATGATCAGGGAGGAGTTGGAGGCCAAGGCGGTGGCATCGATTCGCTTATGCTTAGTAGACGATGTAATGTATCATGATGAATTTGGAGTCACCAGCTGAGGTATGGTAGAAATTAGAAGCAAGGTATATGTCTAAGTCATTGTTGAAAAAGTTTTATCTTAGCCAACGATTCTTCAGACTCAAGATGAATGAGGACTAGAATTTGAGAAAATACATTAATAATTTAATTTAACTTGTGAGCGACTTCAAAAAAATTAATATGAAGTTCGGAAAAAAAGACAAAGTATTGTTGTTTACAACCCTAACTTAGGAGGAATAAATAAATAAATCAACTACGACAACATTACTAGCATCATGTTCGGATAGTATTACTGTCAAGTTTTTAACTCGTTTAAAATCGTCCTTTCAATAGGTTTAATTATCAAGAGTTCGTGATGCCTTAATACTGCGTTTTTAGCTTATTGAATTCGGTAGTTCATTGCTAGCTAGCATATGGTAGAGCCATCACATTAATGGTCTATTGTCTTGACGATGCGTTATCACGAAAAATAAAAATACGTATATTGTATTATTGTCGGGATATTATCGAAAAAAGATGCAAATGGTAGAAATTGTTAAAAGTTGGTGATCACTACTAGTCTTCTAGCGATCCCTAGGATAGTGTTTTAAGAAGTTAGTTTTTTAAAGGCCTAGTGATCGCCAGGTATGTAGAGACAATTTTTCATTTTTTGCTCGAACTATTGTTTGTGACTCATAGGACGAACTCAATAAGTTTATTGTAGCTCAGGGAATTGTCTATTATATAAAGACATGTGACACAGAATGTGTATGACTTTGTGACTCGTATTCATCAATAAAAAATATTTTTTCTTTCTATAGACGTAAGTACTAGGCCGAACCACGTTATATCTTGTGTTTGTGTTCTTTGCATGATCATGTTATCCAATTGCTAAAATTTTAACAATTAGTATCATGGCTTAAAGGTTGGTAGAGGATGTCAGACGGCATAAAATTTTCTCTTATGAAGGTCGATGATCCGTCAAATTTTAGGTTATAGAAAAAATATGTCAAGGATCTCCTTGTTCAACAAGGAATGGTCATCATGCTCTTGGAAAAGAAATCTTAGAAGATAGAGGACCAAGAGTTGAAGGAGTTGGCCAAAGTGGTGGCAATAATACGCTTATGGTTAGTAGACAATGTAATGTATCACATGATGAATTTGGAGTCACCAGCTGAGATATGGTAGAAATTAGAGGCAAGGTATATGTCTAAGTCATTTTTGAACAAACTTCATCTTAAGCAACAGTTATACGGGCTCAAGATGAAGGAGGGTTCGAATTTGAGAAAATATATTAATAATTTAAGTTAACTTGTAAGTGACTCCAGAAAGGTTGATATGAAGTAACGAGAAAAAGATAAGGGATTGTTGCTCCTGAATTCCTATGAGAATTTGGTTACAACCCTAACTTAGGAGGAATGACTCTCTAGTAGTGAAGGATATCACAAGTGCTCCCTGGGTTTCTATCAAAGAAGGAAACTTGCAGATGAACAAATAGAAATGATGATTGTGAGAGGTATCCATGATAATTGAGGAGCAAAAGATGGAAGAGGATCCAGATCGGGGTCAAGAAGGTTCAAGAAAAACTGCTTCGAGTGTAGAAAAAAAGAAAAGTGAAGAAAGATTGTCGAAGAATAATTCAGAACTGCGAGGAAGGATTGGCATCCATGAATACAGTTTCTTATTCACAAGGATTGGATGATGATTGTCTTTTTATTTTATTATATCCAAAGTATTTGGATCCCTGGATTTTGGATATCGCTTGTTCCTTTCAAGTGATGCCCAAGAGAGGGTGGTTCAACACCTACAAATTAATTCAGATTTTGTAACTATGAGTGATGATTTCGCTTGTAAGATCTTCGATATGAGTGATATCTGAATCAAGATATGGGATGATGTCATGGTAAAATTTTGTGAAGTTAGGCATGTTTTGAAGTTGGAGAGGAATGTGACCTTATTAGAAGCATTATAATATAGAGGGTATAGCTATAAGATTGGACACAATCTATTCGAGGTGGAGAAGGATTTTCTGGTGATGATGAAGGGAGAAAGAGATGCTAGAAATACCTACAAGTTAGTGGTGAGAAATATTGTAAGTGGAGTCACATCATTGTGTTTCGATAGAGAGAAGAAGAGCTCATGTCATCTGAGGTTGGTTCTTGTGAGAGAGCAAAGGCTTAATATGAATGGTTTGAGTAGAATCAGGATTCACAAAGACATGGATAACAAGTTATGATTGCTTCGTGGATGTACGATTGATTATAAGCCATGGTTGTCTTAGAGAAGTTTTGTTAGCTGTGCCTCGCTATAGTTGTCTAAAGAAACTATATTTCAAATGTGTCGGGCAGGTTTGGCATTAGACATGCGACGCTATTGGTGATATCACACGTTGATCAAATATCTTACTCAAGGTCGAACAATGGAGTTTGAAACATGTTAAGGGTTCTACTAGGTAGAACAAAAAGTTGTCCATTATCTGCCATGACAAATAGCATTCGTTTGAGATAAGATAATACGATTTGAAGTTATGGAGCATATGGTTAACTAGATAGTAGGTAGTGCATATGTTAGTTGCAAGGTTATTTTTGCATGTGAGTGTGCTAGTTGGAATTCAATATAAATTAGAGGATATAGGTCAAGCAAATTCGAAAAATTTGAAAGTTCGAGTTTAAGATCTGACTCTAAGTGATTGAACAAGAGAAATAGATAAAATTGAGATAGTCTTATTGATGGCGATAGTTAACTACTGTTCGTGGAGAATTAGTGAAGTCATTGTGTATATTCGCAACTTCTCATGGTTTTTCATGAGGCATAGTATCATGAAGGTGAAATTTTTTTAAAGTTCGGATGGAATTTCGTTTTTTCTCGCACGAAATATTTTCTCGTCAAGGTAAAAATTGTTAGAATACGTCAAGAAAATAAGCAAATAGTTAAAATTGGCCAAAGCTAACGATCTCTATAATTGGTCAGAGCTAACAATCACTAGAGAGGTATTCATAGAGTTGATTTTCCGAAGACCTAACAATCACTAAGATCACAACGACTACTAGGTATGTTACAACATTTTTTTCCTATTTTGTTCGAACTTTTGTTTTGGACTCATAACACGATCTTGATAGGTGTTTTAACCCAAAATTTTAGTTTATCACATAAAGACATGTGACATAGTATAACTTTGTGTCTCGTATTCATCAATAAAAATTCTTTGTTCTTTTTGGTCGACAAAAAAATAGATCAAACCACGTTATATCTTATATTCATATTCTTTGTGCAATTTTATTCATATTCTTTGTGCAATTTTATTCCCTAGTTGGTAAATTTTCTATCAATCTAGACTACGTCAATCGGATACAAACTTTGACAAAGACGACCACTTCCTAGGGCATGAACACAGAAAGTACCGGCTTAGGAAAGAGCCATGGGCTTCAATAAAGAACGTGTGGGGCCAGACACCAAGCTGAACCAGGCCGTAAACAATTAAGGCTTTCCCATCTTTGGGATCTCACAACTTAATGTTTGCTGCTTACCTTCCCCTTCCTAGAGTAGGATCACCCAATTCCCAGGACCATATGATATCAATGTGCTATGGTGTACCCTAAAATGTCAGGTTGATGGACCTACGATGACGAGGACAACGCACAAAAACTTTGTTGGGAGCTCTACTGACTGGTCTTCAATGTGGGATATTCAACATTGTAATCGTAATCTGTGACCCTTAGCATTAATTACATTACCCGCATGACGGACGTACGGGCGTACCTTATTCACTTTCTCTGCTCGGCGCTCGCTAGGCATATGCATTGTTGCCAGCGAATCAAACACAAGTCTTGACACAATGCAGAACTCATTTTATGTACAACAGACCACTGACCACTTACAACTTTCTCCGGCCAACAAATCTGGAAGGGCTAAACGGAGAGAGATCGACGATGCTGGAGTGTCCATCAACCACGAGCTCTGCCATGGCAACGCCCGTGGCGGGACCATTTAGGATGCCCCAGCAACTATGCCCAGTGGCCACATAACAGCCCTTCACTCCAGGCATCTCCCCTATTACGGGAACATCATCTTCGGTGCAGGGCAGGAAGCATGCCTGCTCTGCCTTGACACGAGCCTCCCCCTCTGCTAAATGGCTTGACACAGTACTTGCAACCTTCTTCAGTACCCGTATCGATTCAGGGTCGGCTTCTATTTGTTCCGGATCGTCGGGCAGCTCCACACGCGATGACATTCCACACAAGTAGACCTCCCCTGAAATACGATTCATAAAACAGTTCAGCACTAGGATACGTAAAGCAACACCAACAAATGCGTTTCTAGCACCAACTAAAACCTCACTAACCAATACCTCAATGGGATCATGAGCTGGATATCATCAGTTGATCATGCATTGACCAAGTTGCATTCACGTATTGACCAGACATAAACCAATGTTGAATTTTCATTTCACTTGAAGAAAAGTAGAAAACACGAACAAAGTTCCTTTTTTACATGAAGTAGACGCATTATTGAGCCTTGGCATAAATATAAATAAAGTTCTACTTTAAAAATTATGGTAATGATCTCTAAACCCTATTTGAAGTCATATTACCCACTCAAGTCCGCTTCAGAATTTCCAATTGTTAACAATTTTTGGTCGAAACCACCACGCCCTGTATATAGACACCAACCAAATGGACCGGATAAACTGGATTTGAGCAGAGTAAAACCACAAGAAATGACAAATTCCTTCATACCAAGTACTAACACGCATTCACTTTCAGGAATTCCGACTATTAACATCAGGAAATCGAAAAAATTCCCATTCCCGAGTAAAGGTCGTCTTCATTCACACACACAAATCAATATCTTGACAATGTCGATCTACTGCCATTGATATCAAAAACGGAACGAAAAGGAACATGCTACCTGTTGGACGAGGGTAGACTTCAGGGTCTATGGGCCGCCCACCGCGCGTCCGATAATAGCTCAAGAAGAGCGCGTGAGGCGTGATCTTCTCGCCTTCCCTTGGCTCCAACACAATGCTATGCGCCTTAAGCCCATAAACCCCGAACAAATCGCTCAACATCGCGAACCTCCCCGACCACGGGCCCAGCGCCAAAACGACAGCGTCCGCTTCGATCACTCGCCCTCCTTCCAGCACCACCGAATCGACTCTCCCGCCTTCTACTCCGACCCGCTCCACCCTCCCCTTCACCACCTCCACCCCGTAGCTCCCCACCGCTCTCTCAAGTATAGCTCTCGTGAACAACTGCGGGTGAACCTGCGCCGTCGTGGCACTGGACCCGATCTCCCTCGGGCCTCGGCCCGGCCCGTCGACCCAATCCGGAAGGCCTCTGTTCCGGGACGATCCCGATTCGGACTCAGTGAAGGTGACGCTGAGCGTGCTGAGGGGGCGGTAACCGTACGACGCGGCGCCGTCGAACTCCGCGGCGAGGCAGCGGTGGAGGTTGAAGCTGGCACGGGCAAGGGGGCCGAGGGGGTTCCCGTCGCACCAGTCGAGGGCGAGGAACCCGCCGGCTTTCCCCGAGGCGGCGCAGGCGACGGCGGATTTCTCCACTAGCGTAACCGACGCGCCCTTCTTTGAGAGGAAGTAGGCGGCGCACACGCCTATAACTCCCCCGCCGCAGACGACCACTCGTTTGGGGCTCTCGCGGTCGGCTTCCATCCTGGGTAGCGAGGAGGAGCAGCGGACGACAGGTGAGAGAAGGGATAACGGTGTCGGCGACAACATAGTGATGAGGCTGGACGCTGGTGTTCCAGAAGCTCCGGTTGGAGACGACACGTGTCATTTTCGTGAAAGCCCAAGTTCATAGATGTTAATTGGACTTCTGGCCCATTATGGTGACCATTGGTTCATGGGCTGCTACAATTGGATAGTTTTGGATGTTAAATTTTTAAAGCCTATTTATTTTACAATATAAATTTCCAGTTTTTAGGGGTCGTTTTTTGCAATTTTCTAATAGGTACTGCTGAAAATTTATCTGCATGTTGTAGCAAGATGTTAGTATCGAAATGCTTACTTGTTTGAAATAAAATGCTAACATATTGGTATTAAAGTGTCGAATTTTCGTTTTAAAATGCTAACATGTTGGAACGTTTCGTTTAAGTTTATTGCATTATTATTTATTAGTTGGATCTACATTTATATGCTATTGTTGCATTGTATTTAAGATTTGACTCTTTTAATAATATTTAATATATTATAAAGTTCGAGCTTAATATTCTTTGAATAATTCTATAATTATACCATTTAAAGAAACTGCACATAAACTTGATTGAAATGCATGCCATCATTGCAAAAATTCGCATTTCACGTATATGTTACGTATTTCGTTTTTTTTGGTTAAGCACGCGTAATGCAACTATCCCTTACAGATTAGCTAAAGTTTGTTATAACTAATTGGATAATAAAGTACATTGTTATTATGGTAGAACCCACCATAATTACTATTCGATTGGGTCAGCCCAAGTACTAATTTACGAGCGTGACCAGATAAATTTGTGTCGTCTACTTGGAAGCAATCATTTATGCCCTTTCAGACAGTGACCGGCAATAGAGGCGACAACGAATTTTCCAAAGCCAATCAGCTCAGCTCTCTTCCTCAATTGAGGTATTAGATGAATGATTCCATTATCGCTTTTTCTATGTTAAGTTGCCGGAATTTATCTGCATATGGCAGCTAATATACCACCATTTCCCATGCTAATCAAACCTTTTATTGTATCAAAATTTCAATTATGTTTTCTTTCCTTGATTTAATTTATATTCTAAAAACTCCATGGTCCGCCCAATAAAGAAGCAAAACTATCACGACAAGACGAGACACGGATATTGTACTCCATCTTAAAATAATAGCCATCGGGCCCATCTTCAGACTAAGATATCTATACGTGACCATTTTCAATAACCATGCACAGGAAAGGCAACATCAATATTTATTTTTTTGGCAGAAGGCAGCATCAATAATTGAAAGAAGAATTTTTCTCCTTGTATTAGTTGGGCACATAAGTTTGGTTGGGAAATTTGATATCATATTCTACTTATAATTGAATAACATTTGGTATATATCCGGATTAATTGATTTCAACGGAAACAAAATAAATGGTGATAATTGTTTTTTTTTCAAAAATAAATATGTACATCTATTTCAGCTTTCCATTATTGTTACCTTCCTAAATAATATGATGTGTTGTGCTGTTCACCTAAATGATCTCGAGAATCATTTGATTTGATTAAGCCCCACAGTTGCCATCAAATAACAAGAATGGAATGCTGAAAATACCGCAAAAGATTTTTTCCGACCAAGCGCCGATTATCAATCCCATCCCTACAAGCGGACCAAACGTTACCGTCCATTAACTAATTTTTAAATAATCATTAAGTTAGGCAATGTTTGACTGATTTCTTTAATTGTTAACCAACCAACTTTTGTCTGCTAGTATGCAGATAAAGCTAGCCAGCTGTTATGAAAATCGAAAAAAATGCAAATTATTACGGTTCGGTCCTTTTTCATGCTCGCTTGCTAATTTTTTTTTGTGTTTTTTGAATCCTAAATTTATATAGTATCTGAACATTAACTATTGAAATGAATAATTTATAAAATGCTAATTAGGCGAAAGTAACCCTGGACCGAACCTTAGGCCCATATGAAAAGTGACACAGGGCTCCACCATTGACAACAGGCGGCCCATTACACTTCTTGGCTATCGGTCATTCCGCAGCTCCAAGATAGAAATAACAATAACTCGATGGGTCCCATTTTCCAATCATTAAATGCTAATTCTGTTGAGAGGTTCTCGTTTTCTGTTCAATTTCTGTAAATTATCGTTGAAAAGATATGATAGCTACTGGCTCATTAGGGGCCGGGCTTCTTTTTTTTTTTTTGGGTTGGTTCCATTTCAAATCTCCTCTACCTTATGGCCACAGCCAATACATGGAAATGACATTGACATGTCCAATAGGTAGCCCTTTTTTCTGTTGGTAGTTTTGTCCATTATGCATTATTGTCGATTTATCCGTACCAGAGGGACCAATCCCTATCCTGTTCTTACTTGCGTGCACTGCTTCAATGTTATCTGACATTGCTTGGATGCATTCCCCCTAAATATCATTGTTATCCTAAATGGACTCGGAGTTCGACTCGAAATTTGGTCTGACTTCGGAATTAGTTGGTTTGACCAGTTTAATTGTTGGTCAAATTGGATTTTTTTTAATTATTTTTTTATAATTTTTTGAAATATATAAGAATATAGTTAAATAATTTATGTAATAAACTAATAATAACACAATAGGTAAAAAAAAAACATATAAATATACCAAATTTTTATAAAATATATAAACATACTATTTTTTATAAAATACAGCAAATTCATTCGGACCGCTTCGGTTGAACTATATTTTTCATCCGAATCATCCCGGTCCGCACGATAAGCAGGTTTATTGGAAAAAAAAGACATGCCTTTTTGTAGCTTTTATCGATCCGACTACATTTTTTAAAAACAATGCTAAATATGTCTATTTTGTATTTTCCCCGGAAAATAAATATTATATGTATTAAATATAGTATATTTTTAAAAAAATACAAACTTCATACTGTAAATATCTAAAATGTTTGACACAACCTCTCCAAAAGAGAGGCCTGGTATATATGCATATGTTGCCAAAATAATAAAGCGCTGTTGTTGCGGTTAATTTGTAATGATCATTATGTTCTTAACTTGTGCGCCACCTCTTTTGACTATACGGCTGAAGTTGGGAATTTCAAAAAAGTTGCAGAAAAAAAAACAGATCAATCATTTAAGAGGTTTTTAATCATTGTATGTTTTCATTTGCGTTTATAAATTTGACTTTTTTTTAATTCAGATGTTTTGAATACCTATAAAAATTGTAAGATATTAAATATCTGTAATTGCATATTCTTCTCCCAAAAGCAGTATACTTGACATTTTTCCTCGCTAGGCTAAACACCGGCTCGCCGATGGGAAGTTAAATCCCACACGACCGACCACGTTTATAAAAAAATGGGGAACCCAGGAAGGTACCGAGAAGATGTACGGTAGATACCGTATATACGAACAGCAAAGTATTTGGATTATTTAAATGGGAAATCTTTCCTCTCCCTCTCCTTTTTCTGTCCTTATTGCTTTAACGAATTCCAAAGCAAAAAACCCACAAAAAGAAATGCTGTCTTTTCAGTTTATCGTTCTACATACATCATTGGAAAATAAAATCTAAAGTTACGCATCAAAATTATAATATGACAAAAAAACCCACAAAAAACATTGCGTTATAGCTGGCAAAGATCCCCACATGCCGTACCCTCTCCCCTCTCGGATGGCTATTTTTTCTTTCCGACAGTGTACAGAAAATAGATTATCAAATTGAATATCAAGGAAAAACTATTTATGGTCAGTAATAGTATAAAAAACGGATAAAGAAGAACATTTTTGGTTCCGAGAATAAAAAACGTAAAACCATCTATATGTTAGGAAATAAACTTACAATATGGATATAAACAAAAATACTCTTGTTCTAACACTCGACACAAACGGATTATTTAATTTGTCAAAAAATTGATTACATCTATGGGAGAAATGTTTGATACTGAGTTTCTAAGTTCTGTGAAGCTCACCTAGAGTTGGAGTAAATTATCTATTGACGGTTAATCCTAAAATATCATGAAACCTATCTACGTCGACCAGACTATATTAATATTTTTTTTATCGAAAAAAAATTCCTTGAGATGCGCAATGCGACAAGAAACCAATCACTAAACGTGGGAGATGGATTCGTCAAGGGAGGATTCTTCCTCCCGAGGTACTCTTCCCCTTCCACAGATTTTTTCCGCGGGGTTTTTTTGTGGTAGAGGTTTGACGAGGCCAGCGATCGCAACCTCACAAGAGGCCGAGAGGGAGCCTTGCACTAAGTAGGTTTGTAATTGGCCATTTTCCGTAATATATAGGGGTACTTACCCCTCCTTTCTCACCAAAAAAAAAACGTGGGAGATGGATTTCGTAGACAGACGTATTTGTCTCCGAACCAAAAGGATATTAACTAGATGTAATGATATTTGTTTTTTATACTAATTTGTATGTTTACATGTAAAATATTTTTTTTTTTAATGAAGTAAGATTTGTTTGTAGTGTAGTATTACAGACTGACAAATTTTCTTTAGTCTCTATCTTGTGACCCATCGTCGCTCGAAGAGTAACATAGCGTCCGCCTAAAATTCTAGTTCGCAGGGCCATGCTAGCTTTCTGATTTTGAGTCGATATCTCAACAATTATTAATTTCACGATTAAGACAACATATAATTGATTATTTTTTCGTTAATCATGACCGAAAATAATCCCACTCCCCTCTGGCTTATCTCAATGACAGAGTTAAAGAAGACGGTGACCAATAATTTTTAAAGGGTCCAAAAACAACTTTTCATAATTAAGCAACCATAATTAAAATAAAAGCGACAAACTAACTCCGATGCCCACGTAACCACAATACGACAAAAGAGGGGGCCCTGTTTCTGCGGTTTTCAACTACCCAAATGACGTGGCGGCCATTGGCCGTAGGGTGGAACCGGACAGGGCGGAGTAGGACATGGGAAGGGACGCGTGGTTTCTGTCTGAGGTTGAACTACCAATTTCTGTTATGTACGTGGCACCGGTACGAATTCGACACGTGTTATCTGTTTTGATATCTTCCCTCGCGGTGGTCCGTCCTCATTACAACTGTCTTTTTAGTCTGCTTAAGGAAGGTGATGGGGCCGGGGCGGCTGCCATTTCGTTTTTCACGTGCCCCAAAATATTCGTCGTGTAAATAGTTATAGCTAGTGGCCGCAGAGACGACGACTAGGATGGACGGTGAAATTCTCGCGTGTAATGATGAAGTCGTTCGGATTAAGTTATAAGTGGCAAAAAAAAAAACGAGCTAATTCTTTACAGATTAATGCTATAAATTTATGTAAAACAATTATGTCTTAAGTGATAATATATTTAATAAAATTTTAATTAGTTTTAGATAATTAATATTTTTCAAATCATTTTAGTTACAAATCTTGATCCTAATTTTTACATAAATAAATATTTTTAATCAATACATATATTTTTACGTACTTTATGAAGTCAAAAAATACTATTTGACATTATACTTTTTTTTAAAAAATGTGTACATCATTTATTTTCAAATCAATTTTCAAGTAATTTTTATGATTGTCATCTTTTTATAACAAAATATCTTAATAAATATAGCATTTTAATAATGTTATAAGGTTAAATTTATGTAATTTGAATATGAATTATTCTTTTATTTTTGTAGATGTTGAGTTTTGTAGAGAGAAATATTAAATATTTAATTAATCAATATACACAATACATGGTGCCATAACCCGAGTTGCACTAATATAGTTTCATAATCTAAGTACATAAATACAATTACATAGATAGGTCATGTAAGATTTAACACTTCTATTTAAGTTGGATAGCATAGATCATGGATGCCAAATTTGTAAAAGTAAGAACTCAAACAAACACTTGTCAAAGTACTTTGGTAAGAATATCGACAAGCTATAGATAGGTGAGAACATGATACAAAATGAGGCATTCATTTTCAAAAAGATCGTGAACAAAATAATAGTTAACTTCACTGTATTTCATCACTTATGAAACATCGAATCAGTGGTAATATGGATACTATTATTACTGTCATAATATTAATGCATTAGACCAGAACTTGGCACACCAAGATTCAATAGAATCATGTTCAATTACGAAATATAAAAAACAAATTTTTATTCTATCTAATAGAATCGTCAATGTACTTTGAACTCCAAAGTTTAGTCTTGACTGATATACTTGATACGTACATAATGTCACCAATGGCTTCACATGCCAAAGCTAAATCTACTTGGTATCTTTGACATGTACGTCTTTTTCGACAACTATAGTAGAACCCCACTAGCAAAGCTTCTCTGTGATAATCATGATTTTATGTCAATTATTCAACTAAAAAATAACCATAGCTTGCCATCCTTATGTATTTGTGAATCCCAACGCAGCTCAAATTATTCATGTCGAGTCTTTCCTCCATCATCAAAATTAATCTCACTAGATTTGAGATCTTCACATTTTCATTAGAAAACAAAGATATGACTTTACCTAAAATATGGCCTACATTGATCCATAGGTATTTCAGACATCTTTTTAACCGTTCATCACCATCGTAGCATCTTTTTCTACCTCAATTAGACTTCTTACAACTTTGTAGCCATACCCACTATAATCCAAAGGGCAAATTACTCTCTAGTTCCTAGACTTAATATAATTCTTCTATCGAGTCCCTCATTTTCTCATAAATGATTAATCCATCCTTGTTTTATGAGAAAATATTTGTCTGAAGTCCCCACCGACCAAATCAGCTCTTTTTTTGTCATGTAAAATTATTATTTTACCCTTTACTAAACGAAAAATTTTATCTTATTTTTGTCTTTTTATGAAGGGTATAATAGTAATTTCACATGACAAAAAAATGAAAAAACGAGTGCTAAAATCAATCAAAGACCCGAGACCAATATTTTTTTAAATACAGGGATGGCTAATAATTTTTCAGAAAATATGGACTCCAGAGGAGATTGTAGTTAAGACTAGGGACTAGGGGGTAATTTACCCATAATCCAAAACTCCTAAGGAGATCAAAATTTTCTCTAACTTTGGGACATGCACAACCCTACACAATTTTACACCGACAACATCCCATATATTGATTCAGATATCTCTTGTACTAGCAATTTTACAAGCAAAATTATCATCCATAATTATCATACCTCAAGTAATAATCTTGTATGTGTTGAACGACCCTCTCTTAGGCATCTTGTGAAAGGTACAAGCGCTATCTAAAATTTAGGAATTTAAATACTTTGGACCTAACAAAATTAAAAGATAGTCAACATTTGACTAGTCTAAATATAAGGTCATTTTCATGGATGTCGATCTTCTCTCGCAGTTCCAAGGTCTTTTTGGATAATCCTTCTTCAACCGCTTTTTTCTCCATACTTAAAGCAATTTTCCTTGAACTTCTTTGACTTTGACTTGGATCCGCTTCTATATCTTGGTCCTCGATCACCATGGCTACTCCTCACAATCAGTGCTTCTATTTGTTAAACTTCACTTTTCTTTCTTTAATAAAATCGTAAGATAGAACTTGTAATATTCTCTAAAAATGACTCTTTTTTCTAAGTTAGGGTTGTAACCAAATTCTTGTAGGAACCTGATAAGGAATTCATGAAAAACAATATCTTATCTTCTTCCTCGAACTTCACATCAACTTTTCTAAAGTCGCTAACAAGTTGACTAAAACCATAGATATGCTGGGTCAAATTCTAGTCCTCCTTGATCTTGTTGAGCTTGTACAACCGTTGCTTAAGATAAAACTTGTTCCACAAAGACTTAGACATGTATCTTGCCTCCAACTTCTTCTATATCTCAAATGGTGACTCCTTATCTAGCACGTGATACAAAGGATGCTTGACATCCACCACTTTCACCAAAAAAAAATCTATCACGTGATACATCAGAAAGCATGAACCCTCTAATATGCGTAAAGGACATGGACATAAGATATAACGTAGTTTGACTTACAACCCCAAGTAACATGTTTTTATATAATATACCACACTTGGATTCAAATAAATCTATCTAGGTCGAATCAGTAGTTTCAAACAAAATTCGAACAAATTAGGAAAAATTATTGCAATAACATCCGAGCAGATCCTGAAGCTCGTTCCACTCCAATAGTCGCTAGGTTGTCAGTGGGTACTGCCCTCATCTTTCGTGCCACATCTCAACACGCAGATGTACCAATTCCAAAAGGAAAAAATTTTGTTGCGTTTGACGAAATAAACATTGTCTATTACATGATAACATGTTAAAGAACTAACATTCAAGATACAAATTTCTTATTTGCCTTAAAAAATTTCCAAAGTAAAGTCTTCATGCCCTTAAATAAAGATGCTCGAACAAACTAATATGGATCAATCTATTATTTTTTCTCCGGACAAATCCGATAATTTTTTGAAGTCCAACAGTACCAACCAATGCAAATTATTTTCAATTAATCTTAAAGAGTGGAATGCAACACAAAGTTTTTAGTTAGTTTACTCATTCTAATACTATTGTCGGCCAAACATGATTAACTATTCTAACCTAGGCTTGATTAATTACAAATTGTAATTGAATGCGGTGCATTAACGTGATCCCTATCACCCTATGTGCATATTATCATATCTAGAACTTGAATACGTAACACCTGGATGAATGGAGTACAAACTTATACACGCAATTACTGTCAGAAGTTAATTAGTTTAGGTTGGATCGTGACCAGGCAACTTGGGAGTTGTGAACTCAATAATTTACACAAAGTGGGTGTTTGAGACGCGTTAATTAATCACCCAATTAAGACTAAATATTACGATTCGATGTCAAGTTGCAAGGGAGAGGCATGTACGTTGTCGACGGGAAGGATCATCCTGCCACCCAAGAGGGGGCAAGACCGCACGTGCGTCGCTTTTGTGGGGCCCACATCACATGATGTAGCGGTGGAATTATAGAAAGAGAGAGATTGTGGGCTGACACCTGTCCCTTTAATGGTTGCAAAACTGACCGTTTATGGATTTCCCGTATCAAAATTTTAAACTCCCTTTGCCTTTTTAATTTTAGTTTGAACGTTGTACTGAATATTTCCTATCCGCTTCAACTCCATTAACTTGTTTTAGCTTTTTGTAATTTGACCCGGTGATCCTAGGAAAGAACTAATTCGAGTTCTATGTAGTAAAAAAATAACAATATTTCCTCAGTGAGCCATGTAATTTAAACTAAACCTCTTTTTCAGTTTCGTTCAGTTCCAACTTTCTAGTCGACAACTAAATTACGGACTAATCAGCCAAAATAAAATACCGAAACAAAATGCTACACAGTTATGATTATTTCGAGCTGGAAACAATTTAAAGCAAATGCAAATTACCTCCCAAACCAAGAGCAATCCCTTGGCTTCGAAACAAATTAACTCGGTATCACATGAAGAGATTTGTATAGAAATCGGCAACAATTCTGCACATTTTATCTAGTTATCCAAAACTATATCACTACCTGTCGTGTGCAAATTGAATCAGTATTCACGTTTCCAAAGCTGCCTCGGTTTTGTCCGCCCAATACCTTACAGGGTAAACAGTGCAGCTCATTTGCAATTTGATCCTGTCAGCGATTGATTATTCTTCAGATTTCGCACTCAGCCAGAGTATCGGCCGACCCATCCTCTCTATCCGAAGTTTTACATTTTATGCTTAATGAATCGATTTAATTTATGTTTCAGTTGTATATTTATATTGTGACATTGAAAGTGTTTTAACATTTAATTTTGATGTATGGGGTTTATGGTTTTATTATGTGATTGATGCTTTATCAGATATTATATATCACTTGAATATGTATTGATAAGTTTTATCTTATATTTTGGATTTATTGTACTTTTGTAATTAGGCAATACAATAGTGTATGAGTAAAAAGTGTTTAGTGTTAAACAATTGTTTTATAAATGAAAAGATATATCTCCAAAAATAATCTCCGATAGATGTTACACTATGTCACCAAGCGTACTGTAACTTGAGTATCTGATAACAAATATTCGTTATCTAAATTCAAGCTTCAAGGTACATGAAATTTAGTGTCACATAATTTCAGATGTGTGGACAGCATGATAACAGCATTTCAACTATTTTTGCATTTATTTACGCAGTTGATGGGGTATAATAAATGGACGGTGAATGGTAAATATCTTTAACGAATTTAGAGATACAGAGAATCAGGATACTCGTAAAGGAGGGGTACGTATCACCGACTATGGATATCTCGACGAAGCATATTTCACCTTCACCAAGGAAAGTAAGATGGACACAAATCAAAAAGAGAAACTTAAAAAGTTCAAAAGAAAAATAAAGTAAAACGTACACATCCAATTGAAACAACAAAGAGTGTTAGTTATTGTCCCAAAACTAGATTAATTTTATTGTAAATTATTATAATCAAATTGAATTTTGGTTGAAAGTAAATACAATTAATTTAATTTTGGCATAAATATACATTTATTTGTATCATATATATTAGGACAGTTTATATCAGTTGATTTGTTCGAACCATGTTCCTCATAAATTCAGAAGAAACAGAATAAGAGAGTTGTTGGTGGGTACGATGTACGAGCAACGGAAACGGATACGGACGATATTTTCCATATCTTCCGTAAGTTCTGTTCATTAAATACGGGATCCTTACCCACTGTACCAACAAATTTTAGCCCACCCCTTTAACAAAACTTTTTAATCAGTCGGATATATTCTTTTACATTTGCGTAAATTATTTTAAATAAATAAATGTTTCTTATATTTGGGCCAGATTCGCGTCCCTAATCCTTGATTATATTAATTTGAATGGGCTTTTTATATTATTTAGAAATTGTACTACTGCCGCCGTGTGTATGATATATTTGACTTAATCAAATCTGGTTTAGGGACAATAATCCGAATGGGACGCTCCTAAGCTGAGATTTCCGTACAAGGTAATGTGTCATAAGGGACAAGGACTAATGACCGGCACTTGTCGGTTGGAGCAGTGGCCGGAAAGGCATCTATATATAATTTTATACCATCCAGAAGAGCGCTCCTTGCTTTCATATTTATGTTTTGTTTACGTTAGTTTGTTCTCTTCAACTCAATTTTTTTTAAATAGTGCTCTTATTATATTATTTTTACATCAATTTACATAAGCTCATTTTTTTTAATATAGCTAATTATATTAAATTTGGATTAATTTTGAAAAAAAATTTAAAATTGTTAAAATTAACTCAGAACAAAAAAAATGAAATTGTAAAATACATAATTAATTATCAAAATCAAAATTTTTTTATCAATAATTCGAATTACTTATACATATAATATAATATATTGGATTTAAACTTAATGATTTAGGGTTTAAGATTTATGGTTAAGGTTTAAGTTAGATTTCATTTCTTACACAAAAGATGAGATAACAAAATATTATTTTTTGAACCGCATACAGTGAGTTAATTGAGTTTAGAGATAAATATTTCAAACTTTATTATGATTAATGTAGATGACCTACGGTTGAGAACCTAGGCGTACGACATAGTTTCACTTGGATAATTAAAGGTCAATTTATTGACCCTGTGAATTAATTGATAAGTAGTTATTTTGACTTTTTTTCTCACCAATAAACTTGCGGTTGGTTCCTCCTTTTACCTCTGCGGCTACAATGTATTAATAAATGTTTTCACCGTAACATAATTTGGTCATGGACAATAAAATAATTTGTTGAGTTATGATAAATGGTTTGTCCAATAATAATGTAATAATATGTATTTTGATAAAATGATTTGACACACATTTATGATATAATAAGTTGTCTAATTATATAGAATGATCTATATTTATGATAGAATAATATATTGTGATAAAATAGTTTTACAAGCGATAGTTTGATCAAATATGATTAAATAATTGTCGAAATATGATGAAGTAATTCAAATAATTTGATTTGATATCGGAAACCACTTTAGAAAAACGTTTCCACTAACAAATCCGATATTATTTTAAGTGTTATTTTTCACGAACGAACATGTTTCACTATTACTCACCCAATTTACCAAATTGGAAGGTACCAACTAGATTTAGGATGAAACTTATAAATTGATCACTGGTTCAATTTGAGGTGATATACACATGTAACTAGTTGCATTCAAAAAATTAAGTGACTACTAATGACCACAGTTTATTTTCTTTTGTAAATGAACATATTGAAGTAAAATTAGCATCTTTAGATATGTAGTGAAGTCCTCTACAGATGTAACGTCTTTAAGAAGTTTCCGTAAATCCGTGGAGCTAAGTTTTGCACATGAAATATATATTTCTTTTTCACCTTAATACGAAGCCCTAAGCAGCACCATTCCTCCATATCGTTCTTCTTATTTTACAGAACATGTCAAAATTTGATCACGAAAAAATATTTTTTTTTACAGCATGATGTTGATAAATCCATTCAATAGTCAACTAACTTTGAACTAAAAAGGATGGAAATGAGAAAAAATTATATCCGACCAAAACGCTAGGTAGGCAATAACGATTCGCCTTCCGGTTCGGCGACCAATCTTGTCGTGTTGTGCCAGGTCGGCAATTTTTTAAAGGGAGCGGGGCCGTTCCTTTTTTTTTTTAAATTACTTTTGGCGAAATTGGAAATCGCAATATGGCAGAGAATGGAAGACAGCCTGGCTTCCTCAAACCAAGTCCCAACCGGTTGCTATCTATTCTTTTCTTTCCGTCACGGATAAATTATTGGGAGATCTATCTCCCCTTTTTTTCCGTAAACTTTTAATTTTCTTCTTACAAAGTTTCGATCCCAATATTACAAAGTTCCATGCCAGATACAAATTATCCCAAATAATAACGCATGCAATAAATATACGAGAAGTTGATATTGTAACTAAACGATTAAAAAAATCCCTTATATTTTTTTTGGGTTGAATATAAAATCAAAATTCACATTGTCGCTTTCAATCTAACTATTATTGATTGTTTGGGATTACAAAAATCAGTACCAATGATGGAAGTCGAGAGGTTTTTTTAAAGGCTGGAAGCAGGGACAGTTGGATGGATGAATATCCTCCGCGATCTCTTTAATGACTCGTGGGCCCCACATTCACCGTAAATCTGCCTTGTACGTACCTTTAATTCCGTTGCAGTACTTGCTCTTTCCAATCTTTTTTCACTTTGCAGTCCCAGAAATTTTTAAAAATTTGCTTTTCGACCCAACCCTACCAACTTGGAAATTGGATGATTGATAATACTTGATTCAAAATTTTGCCTATTTTGTCCCAAACAATTACAAGTTTACACTTCAGTCCTTACTGTAAATTATTTTTTGTACTCTAATAAGATGTAGAAGGAGTTTGTTTACCACATCATTCACTGTTTTAGTATTTAATTAATATACTTATAAGGCCTATTTATTTGCTCCTAAATTTTCAAATGAATGATGGCCAAAATCAGGTAATGATTTCGCCCAAATCTAGGGTACTGTACTAGACGCTCCCAATCTATCTAAACAATTTCCCATTCATCTCTCTCCATTAAAGTTCTCTATTCTAACATAAATTAGTTACATCAATAATCCAAATACGAATTCTATCAAACAAAGCATCAATATCCTCCTTTGTTAGTTTTTGATTTAGAAGCTTTTTATTTGGACGCAATTACATTTACTAATTCAAATTAAAATTGTGTTATTTATAATCTGTCAGATTGTTTTATGAATATTTATTGATGCGGCATTGTCAAGCGTTTAGACTCCGATACAATCCTCACTTAATCCACAAAGTATTAGTAAAATTTACAGGAAAACTATATATCATTCGAATTTGAATGAATGTGCATTAAAAACGACAAGAGGAAAATGTAAGGTAGTAACGGAAAATAGTATAATAGCGTGCGAGATTTGGGAGGGACCAAAATAATAAAAAGAGATATAACAAAAGAGTGACATGTAAAAAATCAGCTCTACAAAGATGTGACGCGTGTCCGTTAGCCAGCTGTTTCCCACCCCTCCCCCTACTATATAACCCCATTCACCTTCCTTTCTCAACCGAAACCGACTTCCAATAACCATACAACAAAAAAAAAAAACAAATTTCCGAACCGAAAAAACTGAAAAAAAAGAAAAGAAGAAAAAAAAAAGAGAATGGATAGGATAAAGGGGCCATGGAGCCCGGAGGAGGACGAGGCGTTGAGGAGGCTGGTGGAGAGGCACGGCGCACGGAACTGGTCGGTGATCAGCAAGTCGGTGCCCGGCCGGTCGGGGAAGTCCTGCCGGCTCCGGTGGTGCAACCAACTCTCCCCCGACGTGGAGCACCGTGCGTTTACTCCCGACGAGGACGACACGATCCTCCGGGCCCACGCCCGGTTTGGGAACAAGTGGGCCACCATCGCTCGCCTCCTCAACGGCCGCACCGACAATGCGATAAAGAACCATTGGAACTCCACCCTTAAGCGCAAGTGCTCCGACGCCGACGATTTTCTTCCGCCGCCGCACAAGCGCTCCGCCTCCGCCGGGGCCAGTAGCCCATCCGGATCTGACGTCAGTGACTCCGGCCACCGTCTCTTCGCGCCCCTTCCTGTGATGGCGCCGCCTCTGGCGCCGGCTGTTTCGAGCGACGACGAGGATGCTGGATGCAATGGACCGGAGACGTTCTTGAGCCTGTCCCTTCCCGGGGCGGAGGAGCGGTTGCCAGAACCGGAGCCCGTTCTTCATCCGTCGGCGCCGTCCGTTCAAGTGTCGGCGCCGTTGGGTTTGAGTTCGGAGTTCATGGCGGTAGTGCAGGACATGATAAAAATGGAGGTGAGGAACTACATGATGGAGCAGAGGAATGGCTCCGGCGGTGGAGGATCCGCCGGAGGGATGTGTTTTCAGGCCGCCGGAGGGGAGGTGTTTAGGAATATGGTGGGGTTGGGTCGGGTAGGGTTCGGTAGGATCGAGTAGTGGGTTTTTAAGGGCGGGTTTCTGGTCAACGGTTTGGTCAACGTGTTGAGGAAGTGAAGGCGCAGAATTGTACAGAGTAAAAAAAAGGGGTAAAAATGGGGAGCGAGATGGAGAAAGAGTTAAAAAAAAATGCTTCGGCTTTTACCTGATTTTCTTCATCAGGGAAAGAAACGAAAATGCCGTTGGAACGGTGAAAAGATGTAACCTCGTAGAGAAGATGAGAAAAAAAATGTGAAAAATAAAAATAAAAGGACGATGCCATTTGGATTTCATTTTCGTTCCCCCGTCCATTTTTGGTAATTTGGCACATGCTATTAATGCGAGTGAGGCAAACTTAAAAAAATTAATTCGAGTGAGGCAGAGCAGAAGAAAACTCTTTAATCGATTAATAATGGATTAAGATATTTTCATGGCTCAACGATGAACCAGATACAACCTGGAGTCCTGGAATCTGTAATATCTATTTGCTAAATTGTTGCTTAATTATAATGGCCAAAACCTAATTTCTGTCATCTAAGTAAGTTTCCTTTTCAGAAAATTTAAAATAATTGATTATGAGCATCATGATTGATTTGGCAACCAATTGAGCGTTTTTGGCCGGTTAGGATTTCTAGTTGGAGACAGCTCTTATCATAGAATATTGTCTATGGTCCCTTTCTGATAGCTACTAGTTTTGGACCAGCTGACTTCAGATTAGGACATCCTAAAGAATTGAGATTATAATAATGCATGGAACTAATTCAGGTTTATGTTTTTTTGGGGTAAGGAGACCGGGTTTACGTCATTTTTCCAAGAGAGAATTCATGATATTTTTATGAAATAGTTTAAACGTCTATTAAATTTATTAATTTTGGCTTGAATCGGACATAATATTTGAATGGCGATAACATTTTCATAATCAATATTTATTACATTTTCAAATTAAAACTCTAGATATTTCAGTTAAACTAAATCTTTTCACCCATGATCTTATTAAGTATTTGTTGGTCAGAGTCGGATCACAGTGATTTACCTTGTGGCGGATATCAGTGGTTCAAGAAACTATCCAATTTTTCCTGTGCGATGATTGGCTATTAGTATTTACGCCTAACTGCACCTATAGTCTCTTTTTTGAGATCCATATCTACGATGCAATTCATCACAACAATAATACTAATCCAAATTTGTTATAAAACTATGATAGTAATACAGAAAAAACAAAATTGTTTCAAGCGCGGGCAGAAGTCCGTTTATTTTGAATCCATGTACTTAGCCGGAGGTAGTATTAGAAGACGAAAAAGAAAGCCAACTAACAACCATGACTGTACGATATATAATAATTTCAGGTACGTTGAACTAGTGGAGGAGATCCCACATCCACGTACCGTTATACTTCAATTCTGAGAGTAAAAATCTTGGTAAGGAAAATATCTTTTAGTGGTTTGTGTTTGGTTTTTGGTTATAATTGGGGGAGGTGGTCCATAGAATGGAAATGGGAGGTATTTTTGCAAGTTGGATAGGTAAACACGTTTCCTCCAGTCAAAGGAAAAATAAAAGCAGTTTATTAGTAGTTACGGGACAAAACCAAAGCTTGTTTCTTTCTCTTTCCAACTGGCTCACCTAACGATTTCGGCATCCGCGTATTAAATGAGATATGGTCCTAACGCCGATGATCTTATCTGGGTTTCTTAGGTTCAACGATGTTGACTCGGTTAGATCTCTCGTCCACGAGAGTTATCCACGTACGCAGTTGAAATTCTCTCTTTATTCATTCGGAATAATGTAGATTTGTTTGTGTTTCACGAAAACAAGAAATCTAATAAATGAACTCGTCGTTTCGAGGTGACAAAAAGTGTTCCTTTACACTAAAATTGAATTAAAAAGAATCGTAACTTTCAGATTACAACATCGAAATTCTCCGTATGATCTTACGCCTCACCATTCGACGGATATTGATGGGATGAGTATCACGTGTTAGGTAAGCTGGAACAATCTGTCAATCATCTTTGCCAATGCCTTTAGCCTCCAGAAGGTTTACTTCCGTCATAAGCTGAAAGGAAGAATGTGCTCTGATTCTTCTGCAGAAATCTGCAGACAAATGTAATTATTTTCTTCAACTTCTGTAATCGCAAAAATCAGTTACTTTGAATCTCATAATTCATGCAGGAATGGGCGGATCCGAATATTAAGAATCGACAATATAGCATGCACAAGAAAAATGCAGTGACCTTGATTGCCTTCGACAATACAAATTAGTGTTATCACTCACTTCAAATATGCTCCGTATGCGACATGAAATGGTCAGATAAGAGTTCAGTACATTCATGCTTCCTAAATGTGCAAGATGATGGGTTCCGATGCATAAACTTAATCTGAACGCACCATCATTTGGCTGTTGAGCAAAGTCCAAAACCATAAAACTAGAACATCTTGGCGAGACTTGATTCAATAAAGCTATTGTTTCCCAAATTCGACAGTAGATGAATTTAACATTCTCGAAACTGAAAAGTCTAACTCAACCAAGCAAGAGTAGAGCTGACATACTTGAGGAAGTCGAGTAGCTTCAGTTGTAGGCTGCTCAGTGTGTCTTCTTCGATAGTGACATGTTCCAAAAGCTCAGGCAGTTTAACTATGAAATTGTAGCTCAAAGTTAACGTAACAGAGAAAACCATATTTTGCTAACAGGAGAAATTAATAAAGAGTGTAATAAGCTTCTCGGCTAACAGTGAAGTAAACTAAGATAAGAGTTACCATTTTATGCACCAGGAAAAAAAGCAAGAAAGCATCAACTGCCATTGAAAAAAAGAGAAATTTTTCCACAGCAAAAATACTTTGATATATAAATGAAGATGATTAAAGTCACAGCAACGCCATTCCAAGTTCAAAGACATCTCTGTTTCGTAGCCGACGGCACCTTAAGAAATAAAACATATGAAATAAAAAAGAATTGAAGATTGAGTCAATCAAGGAAAATAAACGATGATTCATGTAACAGGACAAACACCTAGGAATGACAACATTTGTAGCAGATAATCTAGCCATCAAACAACATTATATAATCAACTCCGATACATGTCGCTGCTACCATTACAAGGAAACACTAAGCAATTTAATGATGCATCATATTGGAACCATAGCATGCCTTGCTGCACTTGACAACATAGCAAACACATTATAGTACACCACATATAAGCATACCAAATAGTCGAAGTAAATGCTCAGCGCCATATACAGTTGAAGGGGAAACGTCAATTTTTACGGCATCTTGATACTGTTGGCGCTCTTTTTTGTACAGCAATAAGACTGGCAATGCTTTATCAAAGTAACACCTAATCCCGTTCAATATTTCTGCAGTTGAATCAGTAATCCTGCATCAAATTGCAAAAATAGAAATTCTATAAAACGTATACAGTTAGGGATCAGTCCCAGCATAATAGATACATCGAAGAACGGAAATTCCATATGCCACGGATTATCAATCAAGTCTATGGAGTTAAGGAACACGCAGACAGATAGTTAGGTGTCAAATGCAAAAAGTGTACAATTAACACAAGAACTCGTTTTTGGTACCAAGAAACTCACGCTCCATGTTTCTTTGATGTGTATTCCAGGTACTTTTTCAAGATCTCATCCACTGTTGGTGATCGCGGAAGTTTAACAAGCTGCAAACAAAAGATGCTCTAACAAGTCATACCAATCTTTTCAATGCAAAGCTTTAATAAACTCAAAGCACCTCTGGGTGCAAATTTTTTTCTAAGAACCTTGTCGTTTTGTGCAACAAATTCCCAATCATCAACAAGTTGCTTCTTCAAAGTTGGTGGAAGTTGGATCTTGATGTATTTTTCCACAGAATTATCCTTCTGATCACCATAAGAATAAAGTTATGCTTCTGAAATTATATGCAAGCTCACACGAAATTTCTGAAAACTTAAAAGAGGATATCAAACCCTCAATAGCCAGCCCAACACCATATGGCAATGGGTAGGTGGGATTGCTAAAATTTGCATGGGTGATTGGCCTCTTGTGCCACGAAATAGGGAATCATATGACAATTCACGAGACCATGTTAAAATCTTCATATCCAACCTAAAATCTTAAGTAGGTAGGTGGAGTTCATTTACTTAAAAGACAGGTCCAACCACTCACCACTTTGAATGTAGGATAATTTCAACAGAGAAGTCGAAACTAAATTATTCCACATAGCAGGATATTTACAAGGATATTCAAATATGCAGCAGAATAAGATGCTGGGGAAAATTTAAGCCACATGTTACTTGGGGAATCTAAAACAAATCAAGCCTTAGCATAACTGTATAAAGCAGGCAACTACACAGAAAGAGGAAATCATGCAGAAATCAAGATCTCCAAACACTTCTTCGAAGGAAAAGTGTACATGAGTGATAGATGAACGGATATAAAAACCATACCTCAGTGCCAGAGTCATTCTTGCGCTTCTTCGCTTTTGCTCCTAATAGATAAGTTGATCAAAACCTTCAAATTCTCATCCGAGGTCTCCACATAATGAAAGTTAACCATGATATATATTGCTCTAAATTCCAGTATTTATCGGCCTTTGACATTCCTCAGGTAGAATGCAGTATGCAAAGAATTCAGAAATGAAAATCGCCACCGTTTTTAAAGGGCCATGCCCCTACAAGACTTATTGTTGCAAAAAAAAAGCAGTATGGTTGAATTGTAAAACTTTAAAGACATTGTGCTTCCCAATCCAAAATAAGCCTATTTTACAAGATATCCTTTAGACAGAAAATAAGATATTGAAAGTGATGAACATTCAGAGCATGCAACTTATTCGTAGTGCAAAAAGAAGTCGAGGAATAGCAAGGGAGCTAACCACTTGGTTTAGTCTCTTCTTTATCGACCTTTGTATCTGAAAAGTGAAGAAGAAATTACTAAATTCAGTTCAAATAAGCCCCTTACACAGTTTTCTTATCAAAATTAGCAAATAAGCAGGGAATGAGGTGAACAGGGATGGATACAAGGAAGAAATGAGGAATCAGATTGTGCAAGCCAGCCTCACCCTTAACATATACAGTTGTCAATCAAGTCAATCAACTACTAGTTGAGAAGAACTGGCAGACAGTTGTTCCGGATCATAAATCAGAGCTAATCCATATTATGAAAACACAATCCATGATTGCCTGCACTTTGTGAACTCTGATGACATATTTCAAGAGACTGGAAGGATGCACAGACTTTGACACTTAGTGGGTGTATAAGATATTCAACTTCAACTACTAATGGTTGGGTCATTGTATACCACATGGTCAGCACATATGTAAAAAAAAAACAGTAAGCATGAGTTCTTAAGTGCGAGAGCAAAACTAACCACCAGAAGCTTTTGGCTTAGCTTGAGCAGAACGTCCTGGTTTTGAACTCTTGTCTGCCACCTGCTTTTTCTTAAGATCCTTCTGCTTCATGATGTTCTCTTCAGTATGTTTCAATAGTCGGTCTGGGCCTACCCATTCATCCCAACTGTTGGCAACATTTCCAAGCTACATAATGATTTTTTTTTATTGTTTTTAAGAAAGGGAATAATAATCAAAGAAAGATGACTACTCCAAAAGGAGATAGATATACCGAGCTAAATGGGCTAACAAGTGGGGTACATCTGACCTACAAGTTGATGGTAGCACATTTAGCTACCAGTAAGCTGGTATCTGTGACCATAATTTTTTTTTTAACCAGACATATAGATTATAGACAATATAGAATCATTTCCCATAAAACAGGTGTGAGCTAACTAAGTCCTTGTAATATGCAAGATGGACAAAGATATTCAAGACCTATATATTTAAGGATCTAATCTTCCCTTTACCTACTAATCTATCAGCTCTGTTAGTTTCATCAATGTTAGTGCGTATACAGAATAACTAAAGATGGAATTCTGTAAAGCATGGAAAACGGGATTGAACAATGCAACTCACTTTTTGTTCCAACCCTGCAAAACAGTACGCGAATGCAATCAATTTCCTCAAAGTGAATATATAGATAACAGAAAAACAAACATCTGTTCAGGAGCGTACGAGATAGTGAACAAAGTATTTCCACTCTTTTTGCCGGATCTCGGCCTTCTGAACCTACAAATCCAAAACGACATCCCGTATAATCAACAGTAAAATACCAAAGCCACGACAACCGAAAGAAAAAATGACGAGCAGAAATACGAGGCAACCATCTCTCTAACTAAATGTCCTAAAACCTAATGCGAGGCAACATATTAACCGTCAAAATAACTAATCTAATCAGAAACACTTTACGCGAGGCCACAAATTAACCGTTTCAGAAACTATCTGAGCTGGAATAGGAAGGTGCATTTCCCTAGATAAAACCCTAAGCTACGGAACTCGTCAGTAAAAAAGAAAATAACAAAACGGAGAAGAGGAGAGGGGGGGACGAGCCTTAGCCTCGTAGATGCGGGGGCCGTGGAAGGCGAGGACGCGCTCGCCGTCAGAGAAGAGGCAGGAGTTGGAAGGGGGAGCGTCGCCGCCGGTGGAGGCCTCGCCGTCGCTTCCTGAACCGTCGTCCTTGGATGAGTTCCTCCCCATCCTTTTATAGGAGCGGACGCGGAGAGTGTGGTGAGTGAGGATATAATAATAATAATATTAATTATTATTGGAGAGGGAAGTGTGTCGCGATAACCGGTCCCCGGGCGCACGGGGCGGGACCTTCTATCGCTTCCCCCTTCTGAGGTTTCGAAATAAAGCGGCGTGGCCACGTGTCTTTGTATTTTTTATTGTTATTATAAGTCAGCGACACCGACATTAGTATTATAAAATAGGAAAAGTCTACTTAAGTACTCCATAGTTTCATTTATTCGCGTCTGCGTCCTTATGGTTAAAAAAGACAAAGCGATTCTAATTTTGTCCAATTATTTTTAATTGAGTTTTCTGACCAATTCAAATTTATTTTGACAAAACCACCATTTTTCTCAATGAAGTAGACTGCTATGCATATTTTTCGTTCTAAATGGCTACCCCAATGTAGAATTGGTAAATTATATTTGTAATACCTACTTTTTAAATAATTCTTAAAAACAATTGGAGATGTTCATTTAGAACCTATGTCGATGTCTCGGCTAGGGTTGAGAGATGGAGATAAAGTAGTGAGGAGCACATTATGCGCAAAATCGGACTCCGACTTAGAGATGGAGCGAGACGAGAGTGAGGGCGGGGTAATACCTGTACTGATAGAATGGTGGGGGAGGGGAGGGGTGGGGGTGTTCACCGCAAAGATGTAATAGATGGAGGTGATTTTTGGTTAGGGTAGCCCGATGGTGATGGGATTGGGTGGCTGCGGAGGGCCGCGACGCCGTTAACCCCTAACACCTCCTCCTTCTCCGTCGGTAGTCGTTGTTCACTATGTTCTCCATTTAAGAGAACAAAAATATTTTTTTTCTGGTCATGATAGAGAGAGAGAAGGGGGAGATGGGTTTGAGGGAGGGAGGAAGGTGGAGGAATAGAGGAAGGATTTAGATTTGGAAGATTAAAAATTATTAAAAAAACTAGATACTAAAAATATAATTTATCAGTTTCACATCAGAGCAGTCACTTGGAAAAAAAAACTCTAGTTGGAGTTTATGTCATTAAGCAAAATAGTGTGTTTAGTCAAAACGAATCTAAATTGGGCACGAGACTCAATTGAGAATAATTAGATTAAGTTGGGACTCGTTTTGCTCTTTATGAACCACATGGACTCAAATGAGAATAGGTAAAACTACATGGTACCTAAATGGACTTTTTTCTATAAAATAATTTAGTAATTTTTAACAAATATTTAACAATATTATATTTTTACATACTCAAACTTAAAATCTAGATTAACTTATAATTCTTTCCAAACCAACAAGCATTCTTCTTCTTTTGTAGGTATTTAAATTTACGCCTAAAAATAGAGCCTTATCAATAGATAAATGGATCATCTCGTTCGTCGATTACCTGCTAGCTTTTTTTTAATATTATTTCGAGTCTAGATCTAGTAAGAATTAAATAAATCCTTAGGAAAACTTCTTTTTCGTGATTTCAATTTGTATAAAAATTCAAAAACTATTATTAGAGTAGAAATGACTAGCTCGAATTTTGCTCCACAGTATAGTATAAATTACTTAGTTTAAATCCCTATGATTAAAACCATAAGAGCAAGTTTGACAAACTTAATCCCCCGTCGAAACTTACCCAAACCTAGAGTAGCTTGGTGGGGAAGTAAAATGAATCCTTGTTCATACATTGGTTTCTCCAGTACAAAATAAGCCACTTCAAATAAATTCACTACTCTCGTCTTAATGACCATAAATGGAACCTATCCAATTTTTACAGTGTGATGGTTGACTGTTCACAATCTAATTGTACCTACTATTTTTTATTCATATTTGCAATACATTTCATCTAGCCGAAAGAAATTAAAGAGGAGTATTTTAATAATATTAACTAAAAAGCTAAAAAGTATGAAATATAGGTAAAAAATTGAAGAAAAATGATTAAATCATTAAAATAACATGTAATTCTATCCATGGTGATTACAAATCTACTTTTAAAAAAACTAACACATCGTATACCAATCAAAATTTATGTAACAATTCCACATTCTAAACAAAAAATAATAAATATTGGTATCTTGCTGCTTTAATATTAGTAATACTTAAATGATAGGCAATTAATCCAAACAAAAAATAATATTTCAAAAAATAATATTAAAGTAAACGATATCAATATTAAAATAAATGTGTACCAATATTAAAGTTATCAGTACCAATATCTTAGTAGATATGTATTAATATTGAAGTTTACTTATACCAATATAAAATTAACGAGTATTAATATTCAAGTAAACGACTATCAATATACAAATAAATAAATATTAATATATAAATAAACAGATATCAATATCCAATTAAACATATATCAAAAAAGGGCAACCCAAGTTCAAGACTTATGCACCACTTTTGGCATCGATATGCCAGATGACGATTACCACTTCACCAAACTCCCCGGATTTTGCCCCCACATCAAACGCCTCATAATGTACTAGCAGGATTACTTTGCCGGTGACGCTGTTATTCGCTTCGTCAAGGATCCCTAACAAGGGGAGGACTTGCAAGACAAGGTGACAGAACTTCAAACTATTTAGGCACATCGGCAAAAAGTATGGATGCGACATTCTCTTTTTCTCTCTAAGATCCGGAGTTGAAAATCTCGACGACCGGTGGGATACCTTTGGCTATTGTGATTGCTAACCGACCCTTGCTAATATTCGACAGGTTAGCAAGAAGAGCAACCGCCTTGCCAAGCATGCCATTAGAAAGTTCCATAATCTCGATAAGATAATTCACTGCACCAGCTTGCACTATCCGAGCATTACAAAAAAAAAATTAATTGAAATAATTTTAAAAAATTATAAAAGATATGTAGAGCTAGAAAATAATCGGTCAAAACATAATTTCTGAAAAATTTAAAACGCTAATACGAAAGAAAAGGATAATTAAGAAAAAAATAGTTAAATATTTATTTGTCTAATATCAAAGAAAGAATACATTTTAGATATCCCCATTGTATTTTTTTTTTTACCTTTGCCAAGCTATGAGAGGTTAGTGCCTGAGAGTCTAGGGGCAATTGTCCACTTATTTTTTTATTTGATAATTATGTATATATTTTCTAATATATATCTTGACTAAAAATAAAAATTCACTTCATAAAAAATTATTTACCTTACTATAAAATAAAATCTAAGAAACATTAAAAATTGACTCCACTTTTTAAATTTTTTAATTCCGTCCTGTATGCAGTGTATTAGGATTGTCATTTAGGTTGATTGCACTAAACAAGTCCGTGGCTTAATTAACTGCCATTTGATTCAAATTTTCTTGATGATTATGAATAGTTCTTTACTTCACATTCACATTGTTAACTTTGAAACACACACTTAATCTTTTTCCTTGTACATAACAGATTTTATTAATCCATAAGATTGACATTTATTTTGGACTTCATGTTGTTGTAATAGTGGTACATCCACCTACGTGGTAAACTCTAGGATGATATGTTTGTAAGACTGTCTATTTTGCTTTAATATAAGGGCTTCTATTGCCCATCATTTAAAAAAACACAAGTGATAAAATTTATATATATATTTAAGAAATTATTGGATTCAGTAAAAAAATATCATTAGTAGAAGCGGGTGGCCGTCCACGTTTTCCAACATGGGAATCTTGACCACACCAGAACATGCTATTGTTAGTATGTTTCCGACTATGAGGTGCCTAATTTTGAAATTGCCAAAACCAGTTCCCAGTTTTCATTCATGGGACTAACGTAGTAAAGATTTCCACTTCCAACTTTGTTGGTGGTTATTTATAGTCTTACTATGGGAATGAATTACCCGAGAATGGCGGTGTTGAGATGGCCATCTAGTAATTTTACGTGTCCTCATTTTAACTATATACATTTGTAAAGATATTTACCGAAAATCTTAAATCAATTTCATTTAAGACTTGGATAAGTTTTGTTGCTTGTTAGGTATATACATTGAGCCGTAAGTAATATTGGTATATATTTTTTTTTAATTTTAAATTGTTTCCACAATTTCGGATCTAAACGTCATAAGATTCGATCCTCTCACCTCATGCTTAAAGATTTGACACCGTTTCTATCAAACCATACATGCGGTGATAATATTGGTATATACATTGTTTGCGGTATAACTCGAAAAGAAGTTTGACACGTGTTGTTCGCTTTAGGACATTTGTAACGATATAAACTTTATTATCTTCCTACAAGAACGAGTTGACCAAGATTTTTTACTCGCCCAGCTAAGATCTCATTGAGCGTACACTTTATGTTCGTGATCAGGTACTTCCGACCACCATAAGAAGAGACGCACCGACCGTTCGTGGGTTTACTTGAAGTACTATAGACCTACAAATAAGAGGGAAGAAGATCTCCCCAGATTTCGCTTACCCGATATTTGCCTTGTCGTGTCCTTATTTGCGACTTAAAGTTCCCCCAGATGATATGCAAGTCAGCAACCGTACGTTAGTAGCACCATTGACAATTTCGTGGATCCAAGATCGACCCCGAATGTAACATTTTCTAAACCGTATTTGTAGATCTCTGGATGATTATTATCAAATTCTCTTTCCAACGACTAGAAAGATGGTTTCCGAAAGCAAAAATTTCCAATAACTTCCAATAACGCGGGATTAAGACTGGTTCGCAAGAAGTGAAAATTTTCTTTTTGGAATTCCGACCGTCGATTTCGTCCACAATAATATTTGATGAAAAAATTGTGTTAGGAAGAGGGTACGAAAAAAGTATATCTTAATGTTAATATTGCTATAGATAATTATATTTCAACGTCTTTACTAAAATTATGGTTATGCGAACCGATAAATTATTAAATCGATTTCCACCCCTGTTAATGTAACTAGCCTTGAACAACATACACTTGCGTAGGGTTACCAACGGTCATGATCCAGATTCGAGTTCTCTTTTTATGATGAATTTCTAACTTTATCTAATTTCGTTAGTTTCACAATCGAAGTTTTCTGTAAATATGTAACTATTTATATTATGAAATTAGAATCTACTTATAAAAGAGACTTTTGGATTCAAGAATCTTTCAAGTACAAAATATATGTTGAAGTCAAAATAAAATCTCGGCTTCTTCCATGGTTTGATCCAACATAAGTACCTTAATTTGATTAAAATAATAAACTAATACATCAATATTATTGGGCTATAAAGTGTGCACTCCAACAAGAATCAATACTTAGGACATTGTGACAAGTCATACGAGTACTATTGTAAAATATTTCGTGTATCGAGTTGCTTGCGGGTTTTTGTAGACGATAGAATGTAAAAGGAAATGCATCCTAGCATAATTTCCCATGGAACAGAGTAAAACAAAAACAAGGCCGTGTTGAAGAATTCTGAAACTAAATAAATAATTATTTCATTATTTCCAGAAATAAACCGTTTGAAAGAATAAGAAATATCCTGCTATTTCACAGGGAGCTATTCCAGTATATAAATCTAATCTGTCCAAACTTAACATTGTAATTAATAAGACTAAAACAACTTGGTTATTAACTTAGTTGCTTAGAACACACACCTATATATTACTTAGATCACTCGTGGGTTTCGGTGGTCACACTGTGTCCTATTCCGGGACTGGGACCTGAGTTCTTGATTCCTCCAAGCGTCTGGCTGTTGATGAACTTGTGTCCATCTCCAGGACTCGGTCCGGATTGCTTAATCGCACCGAGAGATAACCCAGCAAAGAAATCTTCCACCACCTTGCTCGCCGTGTCCCCGGAGCTTAGTATACTGAAGGGGTCACGAGCAGCTTCGGTCTGTGTTATGATCGAAGAGCTAGCCACTAGAAGAAGCACAAGCACGAAGCCAAGTGTCTTGACTACCGCCATTTCGAATTCGATCGGCTGTTTTATGCTTGTTGTGATTTGGTTTTGGGTTGAGTTAGAGATGAGGAGATTGGAAAGTTGTGTGGTGGTATTTATAGGCTAGCCCAAGAGGGAGAGTAGTTGGTCATCGAAATGACGTCGTTTGACTAATGGTAGTTTAGTCGAACGCAGGCGTTTTGAAATCAACGCGCGACTATTTCTTCGATCCTCTATTTGTAAATTTTTTCAAAGTAAGGGGTGGTATGTTTGGCAATTTGTGGTAGACCGAGAAATAACGCGGGAGGTTCCTTACGTACCGTTGGCTTGAAGGAAAAGTAACCGAAATATTTTATTTTCTCTTGAAAAACAAAACAAATGTATTGAATGTGACTGGTGAGATTTAAATCACTAATCAAATTTCTATTTTTTAGGATTAATTATTATTTGGTTTTTTTTATCAAATAAGGTTTGTTATCTAATAAGGTTTAGCATCATGTATATTAACTAAATGTATATTTTAACTGTCTGACAAAAAATATTTAACCTTAAATATATATAATTGCATTTAATTTAATATATTTAAATAAAAAAAATTAATGTATCTGGAAAAAAGTGAAAACTCCATAATATATATTGTGATTGTTTTCTATTTTGATAATTACTTTAATTTTTTAACTTTTGTATATGATTTTTTGTATATGATTTTGTAAAACTAAAAAAATTCAAGATAATTTACAAATACTTTACGATTGTTACAAATGTTAATACTGTTTTTAATGTGTTTCTCAAATTCTAAAAAATTGTTGACTCTCGACACCATCCGATTTGATATGGCATGGTCAAAGCCACGATGATTTTCAAATTTGAATAATTTCATCGGTCACAGTTTAACTAATGAGATTGTTGGTCTGACACGAGTTTGATTAACTAATATAAGGTGTATAATAGTCTAAATTGGGAGGTCAGAGGCACAATAATGCCTGTTTCCTCAGCGTGTCTGAACGTAGGGATGGCAATTGTTAGTATTTATTGAACTCGAATTCTATTCTCTTTTTGGAAGTTTGATCCAAATTTTTATTTTTATTTTTCTTTAAAAATAAGAATTTGAGTAACATATTTATTCGCATTAATATCGAGTCACCTAAAAAAAATATGAATACAAGTTATTCTTTCATTAAAATAAGTCAGTATAAAGAAAATGAACAAATCAATCCATAAATTTTAAGTTTTTATGTTGATATTGAGCATTCGACACTTATTAATATAGATAGAACTTTAATTTTATCTTAAAAAGGGTAAGTTTAGAGCATGATACTATAGATCTATATTTATGCTCTTATTCTTTTAAAATATAAAGATATTTAAATTTAGATCCAATAAAAATCAATAAATTCATTAATTTTCAGGGTTTGAATCCGGTTAATTCCGATGATAAAGTTCAAATTGATATCTTATCTTAGCGCAATCGGGTTATTTATGTGTGCAGAAATAGAACAGAGACCAATGACCGTGTCGTGCTCTTGCATTTAATTTAATACATTCAACCAACAAAACTTAACGTATCTGAAAAAAATAAATACTAAAGCACCTTCAACATGATTAATACAGGATTTCGTTGATCCAAAATCAAACATATTTTGAATACTACAAGGATTATGATTCTTTACTAAAATTATAAACTCCAGGGCAGGGGTGGAGCTACGTTTTAGTTTGTGGTTATATTTTATAATTATGAATAATTTTTATTATATATTTTTAATAAAATTAAAAATTAACTCTATTAAAAATTAATCAACCTAAAAATTGATAAAAAAAATTAGGCATTCCTTATTATTTATTATATATTCACAAATTGACCCAACTTTCAAAGTTTTTTTTTTGGTTCTGCCCCTATTCCAGAGTAAACAATATATTTTTGATCTTTTTCTTTAACTTGACTCCAACTGATTTGATATTATCTGGTCAAAGCCACTTTGATTTTCAAGTTTTAATAGTTTCACCTTTATCCCAGTTCAACTAATCAAATTAGTAGTCCGACCACGAGTTTCGGTGAGAGGCGGAATAATGCTCGTGTGTCGCTCGGCGTGTCTGAGCGTAATCGGGGTACTTACGTATGCAAAAATAGAACAGAGACCAACGACCGTGTCGTGCTTTTGAATTACGTACTGTTGGATTATATAGCATAATTAACAAATAATTACGCAAATAATCACATGCACAATTAACCATAAATTAAGGCAATTAAAATAAATTACCTCTTGTAGCGTGTGCATACGAGGTCCAGGATCGTTGTTGGTGAGTTGCTGGTCGAAGCCCGATCACGTTTGAAACGAATCGGAGCCCGGGTTCCACGAATGAACCTATTCGTCTATCTACCGGAATTCTCAATGACTAAACCGAGAATTCCGTTTTTCAGAATGTTTCTGGGAGTGTCGGTTTGGTTACCAAATGGTCACTAGGGAGTTTCCTTTTATAGGGAAACATCCCTATCAAATGTCATTTTCCAACTCCTAACTTTTTCATTTTATAACAATTAAGTCCTAATCAAATTATTACCTAATTTTGTAATTTTGTAATAATTATTACCTACTTTTGTATTTTAGTAATAATTGTTCATTTAAATAATTTAGGAGGGAAAATGACATTTACCTACTTTTGTATTTTTGTAATAATTGTCCATTTAAATAATTTGGGCCAATCATAAATTGCCAACAATCTCCCACTCATTCATTGTTGAACACAATCAACAATGGATGCATATTGGGCCCAAAACCCAAAAATAACACTCATTCATCATCGACCACGGTCGATAATGTACAGATAACGATTTATAGGATTTCGTGCGACCAGCACACGTCGAGTACGTTGAGCTAAAATTCAGAAGCACCGACACACGAGCTAACTGAATAGTAGCATCTCGACATCTCACATATAATAAAGTGTGCTTTCACCCTAGGACTCATGTCACATTCCATTGTTCACACTATGATTTCAAACAATTTTATTCGTGTCCACTATTGTACTTTTCAATACAATTGGTGCACCTGGACAACGAATCTCGAAATGTGATGAACATAGTTCCTTCTCCCTTAACTATATTCTTTCCATAATGATTTAGCCTGCTTTTCTAATTAGCCCTGCCAGGTCGAATCAATATGCCATGACCTTTTCATGGACTAACTAAGCTAGCAGCACTGAATCACACTTCCAGAATACGTTTAGGATCTTAAGGGCAAAGATCGAGAACCACAGTTCACGAAACGCGGTCTCACACTAGGGATTGTGAAATCAATAAACATTTATCCCATCCGATGGTCGAACAGCACATAAGATACTCATTCTCATGTTATGGTGTGAATTCCTTTATATAGGAACACATGTCATTCAACACCATACTAAAGTTATAGCCACAGCTTAACCTTAGGCTTCAAGACAGTAGGTATGATAAGTTCCACTTAATACTTATCATATGGATTACAGAAGATCCAAATGTAATAACTCATTATTACATCCCTTAACTAATCTTGCTCTCATAGCAAGACGGCATTCCCGCCGTAGGATATTGCACATCTAAAATATCCAACAGCTGCCTCATCTCAATCAAGAATCAACACATTTGACTCCCACTGAGGTAAACACCCGTGTGAGTGGGCTACTTCTCTGTCTGACATGTTACTCAAGATGTTCATATTGCCAAAAACAAAACTTCTTATTTATTAATGAAACTATCGTAAACCTAATGACTTCACATATTTCTC
>SOPF01027419.1:71882-106295 GCA_012979155.1 Hypericum perforatum
TTTTTCGGACCGTCGCGCCCTGTAGTTCGTTCGAGGTGGAGTTCTCCTTCGGTCGAGCCGAAGCTCCCGAAGTCAAGATCTTCCAGATCCGGCAACGTCAAGGTCCAAAAATGGTACCCCCGTGGTCGGAACAAGTCGGGGAGTTTGATGAGAGAGGTCTCCGGCGTCAAACATCGCCGGACGTGGTCGGATTTTGTGGTTGAATGAATCGAACGGAAATAGCGATTTTAGGGCTAGGTTTTTCAATTTGGGAACGGCAAATTACAGATTGGTCCCCAAACTCGCGCGAAAAGTTCAAATGAGCCCGACGTATAAAAAAATCCGATTTGGTGCTCAATTCACAAAAACGAGTTGCAAATAAGCCCAAATACAATCTGAGTTTAAATCAAACTATAATTAACTCGATAATTAACACAAATCATCGAATTAAACAAACAACATCAAGAACATGAACTAACCTTGCTCTGATACCAATTGTTGGATTATATAGCATAATTAACAAATAATTACGCAAATAATCACATGCACAATTAACCATAAATTAAGGCAATTAAAATAAATTACCTCTTGTAGCGTGTGCATACGAGGTCCAGGATCGTTGTTGGTGAGTTGCTGGTCGAAGCCCGATCACGTTTGAAACGAATCGGAGCCCGGGTTCCACGAATGAACCTATTCGTCTATCTACCGGAATTCTCAATGACTAAACCGAGAATTCCGTTTTTCAGAGTGTTTCTGGGAGTGTCGGTTTGGTTACCAAATGGTCACTAGGGAGTTTCCTTTTATAGGGAAACATCCCTATCAAATGTCATTTTCCAACTCCTAACTTTTTCATTTTATAACAATTAAGTCCTAATCAAATTATTACCTAATTTTGTAATTTTGTAATAATTATTACCTACTTTTGTATTTTAGTAATAATTGTTCATTTAAATAATTTAGGAGGGAAAATGACATTTACCTACTTTTGTATTTTTGTAATAATTGTCCATTTAAATAATTTGGGCCAATCATAAATTGCCAACACGTACCAATCAAGTATTCGATTGAATGTTAAATAGGGATGTGGTCAAGAGAGATGGGGTCAATGCCTATATTAGTTCATATATGGGATTATTTAATTTTTTTATAAAATTTTTGGTCACAAAATCAGCGGACATCCAGTCGAAAACGCATGTGTTTAGATATATATGGGGACCAGGTCTAACCTAGCGGATTGAAAAATCTTACTTTAATTTTTCCGCAATGAAATTGCAAATTTCACGTGAAGATGAGGTATAGCGTACTTCGAAATTGGAACTATTAATTAGGATAACAAATTCTACAACTATCTTCAATTTAAGGTTTTTACTCACCCGTTTCATAACATATGTTAATTGTGAGTAAATAATACACTAGTTTATTTTTGGTGAATACAATTTTTTATTTTAAAAAATTGGCTTGTTAGTGATATGTTATTAATAAAGAATATAGCCAGGGGCGGAACCACATTAGAGATTGTTGGCCTATTTATTTATTTATTTGCTAATTATGTATATTTTTTTAATGTATGTCTACACTAAAATAAAATTTTAATTTATTAAAAAATAATCAACCTATAAATTAAAATCAAATCTGAAAAAATTATAAACTGAATTTTCCGTCCTTGAATGTACCCATAGTATGACCTGTCTAAATTGTTGACTTCACAATCCGAGCATAATTTTCAAACCAGAAATGCTTATTCTCCTTTAATGGCAGTCAATATATACTTAATTTTCCAGTTAGGTAACCTTTCGAGACTTGCTCATAGCTAAGAAAACTTTTTACTGGTTGGGATTTCAATCAAACATTCCTAAGAGTAGCCAGCTACAACTTGACTCCGTCCATACTAACACGTTCAAACTATCAAAACGACATGTTAAAAAAAAAAAACTATCATAAACGATGGAGTTCAACAAGTATATAAAGGATAAATCCAGGCCAATACTTTTAAAGACGAGCAGTAAAATCCTTCGTTTTCCTATACGCTGGTCCAGCCTATTGGACCGTCGATCTAGCGGATTTTTTCTAAAAAAATTATTTTGTTTTAAAATGTCAAATAATTTTATCAATCCTCTAATCCTTGCAAAAAATTATGGTAGAAAAATTATAATTTAATTATTTTTAAGCTAAAAAACCTCAACTATTTTGAGAAATTGGACTCTTTGATTAGTCTGACTAATCAAAGAGTTGAATGATGATTAGACCAATTCTAGGATTTTGCAGAAAAATGACCCATATTAGTGTTGGATCGAGTTGGATTACAAATTTTTAAACATTAATCCTGACGTATTGATTGGTAGAGAACACTTTTTTTTACAAATTGATGTCTAATACTTTATAGACCAGCTAAATGTTGAACGTTTGCTTAAAATTTTATTCTTTGTGCCATAGTACATTAATAGGCCATGGCACTAATGGCTTATAGCTGTGAGCGCTTTTACTGTTTTTTGGAGTTCGTATGAGAACGCGGTTTATCGATGATATAATTAATTAATTAATTAATGCTGGTCGGGCATCAGTCTCTCCCCGGTATTGACAGAAACATCAGAAGAAGACATTAACTAATGGAATTGTATTTTAGCAGACAACTAAAGTGCTGTCGCTTACGTGTTATAGTTGACGGCCATCCGACGCCGGAATCTGGGATTAGAAGACGGGGTCCTTTCCTTTTCCGTAAAACAAAAGAGGATTAATTATTGTTGGACTTTGGGTTGAGTTTAGCACCCATTATTATGCAAATTATGGCACAAACCCATTTGAGGCCCAAAACATGGGGTCCAATAGCCTTTTCAAGTGAATTTCCACTTGGAAAGATGACCAAGCAAAACTATCAAAGTAGCTTTGCCATGTTGAGCTTACTCATCCTTAAAGGGTGAGTTGGCACTACATGAATGAGGACCAGAATGTAAGGTTGCCATCCTTTTTTTTTTTTGGTAAGTAAAATTTTATTAATCACCAAAAAAAACACCACAACGTGCCCGAAAGCACTACACCAAGAATGTCTCTGAAAAGAGACACACCAAAGATTACACCAAAATTACAACCAAAGCCCAACAAGCCCAACCCACAGAAGCCCAAACTCGAAAAAGCCCGAACAAACCCAAAAAGAGAAAAAACCCTACACGCCGCCGCCGGTGAACAACCCACATCTCCGAAGCCACAAAAGGTACCAGAGAAAGCCAAGCAACAACTTGACAAGCCAGGAACCAGACAACCCCGAAGCTTGACACCACAGCTCCGACCAACCCAAAGCCACCACTGACCGAAGCACAACCGTCCGAGGAACCCGGCACCAACTCAAACCTGCAGAAAAGGAGGACACCAAAATCCCAAAGGGACTTCTACCCAAAGAGGTAGAAAAAATCCAAACCCACCTACAGAGACGACGAGGAAGCCAGGAAAACCAGCGAAGGTTGCCATCCTTATCCACACTCAGAAGGGACGAATTTCGTATTAGTCCATATAGGTCTTAGATTTTGCAAAGCAAGGTCATTCGTGAAAAATTGTTCACGTATCCGATCTGTTAGTGATCGTGAACCGACTGATGACACTACCTTGTTACAATGGTCTTGTGGAAGCACGTTACAACAAGTAAGCATTGTTATTTATTAATAAATTGAATCATTAACAATAATCAGTAGTTATCAAAATTTATTTAAGAGACAATTCTCTTCATAATATATTTTATTTTCATAAGATTTAAGCACAAAATTTTCTTTAATGATGATCCAAGCTCCTTACTACCAAATTAACTCTTATTAATAGATATCGTTGGTTTGCCTCCAAGCATAGCATACTTTTCAGGATCCTCGACGAGTGAATAGTTTTTTTTTTTTTTTTGGGAATACTTCACTTTAGCATCCTAGTTTTGCAGATTCTCACATACGTACGCTTGGATTTAAAACGCATAGAATATGTACAACTTATCTCATTTTTTAAATCAAAAATAGGTCCCAGATAAACTCGGATATTAAAGTAAAGTTTTTCCTTTTTCAGGGATCTTTCTGCTCACCCTATGAATTGGAGAGCCTAAAAGTGGGAAAAGGAACTTATGCTCCTAGTGCTTTGAACGAGAGACAGACACGTCGGACTCTGGGCATCAATAACCATTCACATGGACGATACTATTTTTCAGTATCTCCCACTGATAATATTCTTGTCGCCCATGAGGTGTTTCATAGGCTGTCGAAATCCCGTGGGAAGCGTCAGTGTTCTATGGCTCTCAAGTTAGATCTCAAAAAGGCGTATGATATGGTCAATTGGCAGTTTCTTGAGAGTGTTATGGTTAAGATGGGGTTTCCCCTTAAGTGGATTCGATGCGTTATGGCTTGTGTTTCCTCTGTTTCTTATGCGGTCATGCTTAATGGTAACCCTCTCCCTTGGTTTACTCCCTCTAGAGGAATTAGGCAAGGGGACCCGTTGTCTCCTTATCTATTCCTTCTGGTTTCGGAGGCTTTCTCACGTTTTATCACTATGAATATGAGGTTAGGTGTTATTTCTGGCTATAGAATTTCGGAACACTGCCCTACTCTCACGCATATTCTTTTTGCAGATGATACTCTTTTGTTCGCGAAGGCTTCGCCTGTCGAAGCTCGTAATCTGAAATGTTTGCTCTCAACTTTTACAAAAGTCTCGGGACAGCACCTAAACTTCAATAAATCTAGTATCCTTTTTGGCAGGGGCACGCCTCCTGGTGTTCGTGACGACATCTTGGGCATTTTGAACATGATTGAACTCGTCGAGAATGACATCTACTTGGGTCTCCCTTCCTTATGGGGGAGATCAAAAGTAAAGGCCCTTAATTTTGTGCTTCAGAGAGTCTCTTTGAAGGCTCAATCTTGGAAACATAGACTGCTTTCCTTGGCTGGAAGGGAAGTTATGGTTAAGGCAGTCCTTTCTGCTATTCCTACGTATTCGATGCAATGTATTAAATTTCCTAAAAGCTTTTGCAATCGTTTAAATAGCATTCTTGCTAGGTTTTGGTGGAATGGGAGTGGCAATAGGAACTCCATCCACTGGTTGAGTTGGAAGAAGCTTTCCTTTTCTAAAAGCCTTGGTGGGCTGGGGTTTAAAGATATGGAGGTGTTCAATGACGCTCTACTGGCTAAGCAGGCCTTCCGTATCCTTAATAACCCCAACATGCTTTGTGCTAAGCTTTTAAAAGGCCTCTACTTTCCTAGGTGTGATTTTTTGCAGGCTAGCAAAGGCAACGGTAGCTCTTGGATGTGGCAAAGTATCCATGTGGGAAAGGAATTGATTAAAACCGATGCCCATTGGAGAATTGGAGATGGTTCCAAGATAGATATTTGGAATGATCCTTGGGTTCCTTCCTTGCCACAGGGGAGAATTATGTCTGAACAACCTAATCATATCCATCTAAATTTGGTTAAGGATTTGGTTGACCATTCTAATGGAGAGTGGAACAACGATACTCTGATTGATATGTTTAATTCGCAGGAGGTGACGGAAATTGCCAAATTGAAGCCACCTAGAAGTCATTTGGAGGACAAAATCGTTTGGAGGCCAGCTGACAATGGAATTTACTCAGTCAAGGTTGGTTACCTCTTATTCAAATCGATGTCTACTGAACCAGCCTCTCTGCCGGATGCAGGGTCTGAAGAGGTGGCTTTCTGGAAGATGGTTTGGAAGCTGAACGTGCCTCCAAAGCTGCGTACCTTCATGTGGCGGGTGGCTTCTAATTGCATCCCCACTGCCCACAACATGATGCGGAGAAACTTGGGGCGAGACGATTCTTGTGCTCTCTGCAGTCAGGGGAGTGAAACTATTTCGCATATCTTGCTTACTTGTGCTCATGCGAGAGTCGTATGGTTTCATTCTGTTTTAGGTTATTATGTGGATCCGCATCAGCACTACTGTTTTCAAGTTTGGTTATCCAAAATGTTTTATGAGCTGAAAGGGCAAAATGCTGAGCACCTGATCCCATATTTGGTCTTCTTATGTTGGCAGATTTGGAAGGCTAGAAACGAGGCCATTTTCGATGGCACCCTCCAAGATCCAACTGTCACTGCTAAAAGAGCCAACACTAGTTGGATTGAATGGACATCCTCTAAGGACGTGAGGCCCAATGGTGTCTTGAGACAAGAGGCCAGACGAAGATGGATGCCCCCACTCTCGCAAGAGGTGATAGTGAACTGCGATGCCGCGTGGAATATCGATGATCGTAACACGGGCATAGGCGTAGTCGCTAGAAATGACAAAGGCCATATCTTGGATGGTCATAACTCTTCAGGTCAAACGCATTCTGCTTTGGAGGCCGAGATCGTTGCTATACAAGTCGCTATTGATTTAGTTGCTTCCAAGCTCCAAAGCGTCACGACCATTATCCAATCGGATTGCAAGGTAGCCGTGGATTTTATCAACAGCAAGCTTACATCAATTGATTGGAGATCTGAGAACGAGGCAATCTGTGCTCGTATTTCCTTAAGCAAGCTTGCTAGGTGTAGCTTAAATTTTGTCCCGAGATCTATGAATGAGGCTGCCAATTGGGTTGCTACGAATGCTAGGCTTAACCGTTGTGCACCCAATTGGAAATCTCATCCTCCGCTCGATCTCTGGAACCTCTTGTGTAATGACTTTCCGACCTAGGTCTCTATTTCGTAATGAAGTACCACTTATTTTCAAAAAAAGTATCTCCCACTGATCCTGGACGGTACCCTTTTTTTCTCCCTTCTCTAACACCAAAATGGTATGAGGAATCACAAAACTTCGACCTCTCGTCTTAAAAATATTTGTTTGAAAAACTAATGAGAGTTTTCATTTTTAAATATTTTATTCAAATCTTTCGAAAAATATACTATTAGAAGAATTATTCTCGCATTAGAAAAATTATTCTCAAAATAAGATTTGACAATGCTTATTTTTTTAAATCACGAATTTAATAAGTTGATTGAATCAATATTAAGTTTTTTAGAAAATAAACCTTAGATGGCTGATTCCCCAATTAAGAGTGACATGGTCATCGCCAAATATTATGTATTATCTTTTGAAATGAGTGATTATTCTTAGTTGCCACTTATAGATAGTTCATGTTTTTAAACTATATCTAGTTGCCATTAGGCAGTATAATCTCCGATGAAGCGGAATAACTTTTTCATTTATAGAAAAATTAATCTATTTTAACGATTGGTAATTAAAATTTTATTTAATTTAAATAATTTTAGATTCAATTCTAACAAATATAAAATATACCGTTAAAAAATTACTCTTTAAAATGTCTATCAAACAAGGGGACAAGGTTTCGCTTTTAGATTGTCCTGAGCACGAATTGAGTCTTAATTGTGAATTCCGGGAGTAGATGCCACCGTTTGATTACTGCTTTCACACGAGAATTTTACGAGTTTGCTAAATTCGGAAAACAATGAACCGGAAGTCCACATAAACTAGTTCAAAATATGAAAATAACTAAAACATTTGAATTGTTTTAATTCATATTCGAGCTTGAAGCTTATAAATATAGCAGACAATATAGAGAAACTACATAAACATAAACATGACAACAAATACTGGGATAAAAAAATTCGAAGCCGACCAACACAAAAGAGCTCAAATGTGAAAAAACACGAGTAAAACTCGAAATGGCCAAGAAAAAAGTCAAAAACAAAACCTGCCGAATCAACCCAAGTCAAAATGTCCGTACACAAAAGGGCCCCAATTTCCAAAAAAAAAGCCTTTCCTCGGTCTCTTTTCCCATAAAATCCAACCCCTTGGTCTCACGAAGAAAGTGGGACGGTGCCTTATGAATTGGAGATTCCAAGTCAAATTCCTCCTCTCCAACCTCCATTCTTTTTGTTCCAATCAAAGAGCTCCATTCTTTTCGGCTCTCAGAGAATTATAAGTAAAGCCACACCACCACACATTTTTTTAATAGGTTTGTTTAGAGCATCCAACCGACGACCAACGAAAAAAAAAATGATCAGACAATCCTCTCGACCACAAGTATCACTCCTCTCGGTCGTCACCTTCGTGTTGCTAATGCTACTACTTCTTACAAGGCCGGGTTTCGTGCACTCGAGGAGCGTTCCAATGTCGAAATCCGGCGGGTTCGCGTCTTTTCCTTTGAAAAAGACGGTATCTTCGGTTTCCCAGTCGCCGGTTTCGTTAGCTTCCGGGCCTAGCAGGAAAGGCTCCGGGCACAAGTAAACTAACCAGATTGCCAGCTTCTTTGTTTGGTTTTTCATGGCATACGTACGAGTATAATTCGTGTAAATTATAGTTATTATTACATGATTGGTTTAACTCTTCTTTTTTGGGATAAGTATTGTTTATTAAAGTAATATGTACATCCAAGGTGGTGTAATACTCATTATAATGAGATTGTGACAGCTTTGCAAAATAATACTATGGTAAATCAGGTGAGAAAAATCACAATAAAAAAAATTTGATGAAAAAATATTCTATCTTGAGGTTGAAAGAATCTATTATCTATGACTCGGGTACACATTGTCATAGTAAGGCTAAGACTAATTCAGAATTAATTTATTTTTCCGGTGTAAAAATTGATTTGTCCGACCTATTTACATGAGTAATTTGACTCCACCTATGTTGATTAGTACTTAAAAATTTGGTTGCAATTGATTAGATGCCTGCTTAACAATTAGCGACACACCGCGTTAGTCCAATCCGGCAATCCACGACAAACTCCAATTTTATTAGGTGAAGCATCACTTTCATACTATAGGCCCCTATCCAGTAGACGCCCATTCCCTACTTTGACTCTTCTGACTTTTATTTAGAATCCTGTTTGTTATTTCTGATTTCTTTAATTTTTTTTACAAGTAAATTTTTAAGTATAATTTTGAGTTGCAGCCTGCATGCCCCAGTTTAAATGGCCAAATCGAACTATGACCATTACCACCATATAAACTAGCCGATAAAACAATTTCACATGCAAAGGCCCATAGAAACCTCAAAGTAAGCCCAATACTAGAAAAGCACCACGCCAATAGAAAAGATGTGGTCTATGGGCTTCTGCTACATCGGAAACTTAATGGCTTCCAAGTCCCAAGTAACGCACAGAGAGAAACTTTGAGTCGGTATATTCAACGATTCTGATTTCATTATTTATCATAGTAAATGATTATTTCCTCTGTTTCATTGAAAATTAATTAGTTCAAATATGTCGTTCGAAACACCCGAAAATTGCTCAAGCACTTGCGGGTAATAGGAAAAAATAATTTACAATATACTGTACAATCTCATTGTTGGTCAAAATAAACTCGAAAAACACAAATTGCACAACTTTCCCCACAATACCTTCCTTAATCCTCCATCAGACAAGAAGTAGTCTTAACTGATTAAAAATACATAATTAAACCTTAAACTCAACTGGTCGCACTCATCTGCCACCAGTAGACCTCAGCTGGGAGAACACTCCACTCGGCATTGACATTGAAGTATCCGCACTCTGCTGATCATGTTCACTCTCTTTAACTTGGTCACTGAGAGAAGGCAGGCGTTGAACCACTTGCCAAGGTAGGATAACCAACGAATCACCGGCCGGATCATCCCGCGGGAGCTCTCCACTCGCGACGCCTTGCTGGTAACTCAGCGCGAGCCCCAGGTCCCACCACACTTCGCGCATCCCAGGCCGGTCTGCACCTCTTCGGCTCAAGCACTTCTGGACCGTTTGGCCGAATTTGCGCAGCGAGTTTGGTGTAATCTTTCCTTGCAATGCAGGGTCTATGATCTGTTCCAGCTGACCCTTGTCCAGCCAGTGCATTCCCCATTCTGCCAGGCTGGTCTCGTGCCTCTGATCCGAGGTGACTATGACCGGCCTTGCGCATAGGACCTCGAGAAGCACCACCCCGAAAGAGTACACATCGGATTTCTCCGTGAACTGCATAGACGTGACGTACTCCGGATCCATGTAACCGAGGCTACCCTTTATGCCCGTGAACTCGCTGTCAGGATCCTGAGGGCCAGATCTTGACAGGCCGAAGTCTGCAACTTTTGCCGTGTACTCTTTACTAAGCAAGATGTTTGTCGACTTTACGTCGCGGTGGACGATCGGACTCGATAGGCCTGAGTGGAGATACCGAAGCCCCTCAGCCGCTTCGATGCAGATTCGTAGCCGCTGCTCCCAGGCCAATTCGGCCTGCGAAAACGATGCTTCAGGATTGTCGTCGGGGGAGAAGTATAGGTGGCTTCTCAAAGTACCCTTTTCCATGTACTCGTAGACTAGTATCATCTCATTCCTCTCGTCACAATAACCAACGAGTGAGACAAGATTCCGGTGTCTTATTCGGAACAAGACCATAATCTCGGTCTCAAACTCCTTGACCCCCTGTCCGTGTCCCGGCTCGCTTCTCTTAACAGCCACCTTCGTGCCATCCCTAAGAGTCCCTTTATACACTTTGCCAAATCCTCCCTCTGCAATGTACAACTTCGGATCGAAGCTCTTTGTCACGCGGAGGATCTCAGAATAGGGAAATTTCAATGTCAGCTTCACATCCGGATCAAGGGAGTCACCAGTGGTTTTCTTTGTCAGTATTACTCCTTTCGTTTTCAGGACTAGGACAAGGACTAATATCAGGAAAATGGAAATACCAATTGAACCTCCCAACAATAAAGCAATAGGATGCTTCTTCTTCTTGTCATCGGGTTCGACCTGCGTCTTCTCCATTATTTCCATGATCTCCAGCCCGTTGAGAAGCGCATTCTGTAAAATGGATTCAGAATTTAGGCCCACACTAATCGTCAGGAATCCGAGCTCGTCCGGACGACGCTCAAAGTCAAACTTAAATGGAGATGACGAGGAGCCGGTCACATTATAAGGGTAGATCAACTGGGCGAACTTCCCGTTGAAAGATAGATTGAATTCGAGAAGAGCTGGTGATGGGCTCACTATGTCGAAGAAGTGCGCTCGGACGAAGTACAAACCATTGGCTCTGACCTTGAAGCTCCAGTCGATTTTAGTAGAATTTTGACTCTTGTTTAGTACTTTAGCTGTCTTGCAGACTTGAGCTGGAGCAATGTATTGATATGCTAGTAATGCTCCTGTCGGGACACTGTCGCCTCGCTTGTTCTCTGCAGCTTTCGGGTTAGTTAGGAAGGCATCATCCGGTATCCAGTCCCTCAACATCGTATCATTTTCAGGGGTCAGCTTCGCTCCTCCAACATTTACCCTGTAGGTCGTGTGTAAAGCCCGAGTTGGATCATGGGGCAGGAAGTTGTCCGGGGCGAGAAAGACTTCGATCGCGTTGACAAACGAGAAAGATTGTTCGTGACAAGGTGTAAACAATATTCGGAAAGTCCCTGGACTAATGGAGAGAAAATACTCCTTAACCACAGGGGAATTAGTACTATTTTGTGGGATGCTAAAGTTTGACAGTAGATTGAACCCGCCGGCCGAAACGTTGAACAATGCCTTGGTCAGATCAGTAGGCGATGAGAAAGCAAAGAAATGGAGCCTTGTCACGTGTGTACCTGCCTTGTCGATTCTAAGGTCGTACGAAGCCGAACCATCGAAGAAGATTCTTGCTGTTTGATACAGTTCTGTTTTCGTAGTTGATGCCCCATCTTTCACGACTCTGCTCGAGCCTGAAACGAAAGAGGCGTCCCCGGAAAAGAGCCTGTTACCGAAGCTCGTGCTGCTGTTCGATCCGCAGTTGATGAAGAACAGAGAAGGCAGAGTGTAAGCTGATGAGGGAAGCAGAAGTGGAGGGAAATGGAAGTGTGAAATGATCAGGATCAAGGTGAAAATGGTATGATGAGAGTGAAACTTCTCCATGGAAGAATTTCTTGGAGTTTGTTCAGTACTATTTGTGGTTGAGATGGTATCAGTTGGGAAATGAGGTATAATTGGTGATAATCAATCATACAAAAGAAAGACCAAGACTTTGGTTGTTACATCAAACTTTAGTTACCTTTTCCCACATCAAAAAAGTTATATATTAAGTTGCTTTATATCAACAATGATTCTAGTTCATAAAGTACTTTAATAAATGAATATCAGTAAAGTACTCCAACCTTTGACACTTGAAGCAAAAGCGATTTACTTGCCAATTGGACTAACTCGTGTCAGGTTAACGAGCTCGAAATGCAGTATTATGTAGATGATTGGAATTTACGAAGTTTGATTCTATCTAAGCAGAACAAGTTAATTCTGATGGGTTACTTTGGAGATTAATGTGAAAGGAATATTAGTTAAGGAAAAGGAAGCATCAAAGCAATTCTAAAGCTATGGAAAATTCATGGCCCACCAACCACTTGTGAAGCTGCTTTCCAGTTGTCTTAAATATTTTCACTTCACCTTTCCATTACAAAAGGGCATCACACAAGAAAAGAAGGAAATATAAAACCAAAGACTGCAATCCAGATTGACTGAGAAGACAACTGGGTCAACCTTGCTCATTTGATCCATGTATTTTCGGGATCCGAGTCTAGGATCAGAGTTCAAATCTTGTATATGCCCTTTGAAACAATATTTCAGCTGCAATGTGCAGAATTTAACAGCAATTTCAATTGGTATATATACAAGTGCTATAAAAAGGCTCATACACTTGAATAGATAGCATCATCTCCCACCATTAACATTCAGCTGGGAGAACACTCCGCTATCTGTCATTTGAGAATCTTCTTCGCCTTCGCCTAACGGGCCGTCGAGATCCACGTCGATGCTTACAGTACTCAGCCCCTCGGCATCCGGCAGTATCAAGTTCGACGAACCACCTGTCGTGGTATCATCATGCGGAGCTCTAGGTGCTGCAGTTTTCTGCAGCTGCAGTGCATATTCCAGGTCCCAGCATACATCAAGCATACTTGGCCGATCGGCTCCATCAGGCCTCAAGCACTTCTCAGCTATTTCCCCAAACTTCCTCAACGAACTTGGCTTGATTTGACCTGCCAGCGAAGGATCAATAATCTTCTCGAGCTCCCCTTTCATTAGCCAATGCAAACCCCATTCAGCCAAGTTTATTTCCTCTTTTCGAGCAGACCTCATGATAGGTGGCCTCGCACACAGCACTTCGAGAAGCACCACGCCGAAGGAGTACACATCCGACTTATCCGTCAACTGCAGAGTCCTGAAGTACTCGGGATCCAGATACCCGAAACTACCTTTCACACCGGTGCTGAAATGCTCAGGATCCTGAGGACCCGCCTGAGATAGACCGAAATCAGCAACCTTAGCGACGAGATACTCGTCAAGCAAGATGTTCGTCGACTTCACATCGCGATGAATGATTCCTCCATCAGAGCCAGTGTGAAGGTAATGCAGCCCTTTTGCAGAACCCAGACAAATCTCTAGCCTCTCTGTCCAATCCAGCTCGGATTTCCTGTCTGCCAATTTCATGTCATCTTTCCAGTTGTACAAGTGTTCTCTCAGGGTTCCCTTCTCCATATACTCATACACCAGTATCATCTCAGACCCTTCGTCGCAGTATCCGACCAGTGAAACCAGATTCTTGTGCCTGATCTTGGACAGGACAATCACCTCTGTCCTGAACTCAGGAAGCCCCTGTCCATGACTAGAGTCGCTACGCTTCACCGCGACCTTAGTCCCGTCCCTCAGAGTCCCTTTATAAACCTTACCAAACCCGCCCTCTCCAATCAACAACTTGGCCTCAAAATTGTTCGTAGCAGCCAGGATGTCCCCGAACGCCATCTTCAAATTGAGATTCAAGTTCGGAATGGGCGACACACTTCCGATTCCATCATGATACGAATCCCGTGACCTCCCCCTCCCGTTTGTAAGCTCGTCCTTCGGCTCGCTACCCGTCTTGGCTCGCTTGGACTGTCTCCTCATTCTCCACACCAACACCAACATCGAAAGAACCACCAATGCACAAACAATCGACACCACTACAACAAAAGGGAACTTATGACCCTGTTCATCTTTCATATTCACCAAGTCCTGACTTAGACTCGCCTTCTCCACGAATTCCACGACCTCCAACCCATTAAGGAACGCCCGCAACGGGTCGGATGCGGCATTGGTTCCGATACTGACGTTTAAATATCCGGAATCATCAGAATCCACCTTGTAGTCTTTCCAAAACGGAACTCTTGGGTAACTATTATCGACGCTGTCATAAACAGACACATCCATCTTTCCGTTCCCATTGACATAGAACTCGAAGAATGGGTTTTGGTTCCCGAGATCCTCAACAATGTCACAAAAGTGGGCCCGGAGTAGATGCTTAGTCTTTCTCGCCACTTTGAATCTCCAGAATATTCTCTCCGTTGAGCTCACGTTCACAAGGTACCTGCAGGTCTTGTAATAATCATCTAAAGCTACGAAATTATCACCTTGACTTAACGGTTGGCCCATAATTGACTTGTTCTCGCTCAAAGTACTCGACGAGTTTAGGTAGTAATCGTCGTCGGGTGTCCACTCCCTCCCGTAGCTGTCGTTGTATTTCCTGCCATAAACGTTGACCATGTACACGTTCCTGTAGGCGTACGACAGCAACCCCAGGAAGTATCCGTCTCCGGAAGAGGAGTTATTCGACAAGTAGCCTTCGGGGAGACGGAGGATCTCCATGGCGTTGACGAAAGCCGGACCGGGTCTCCCCTTCGCCGGAACGAAGAATATTCTCAAGTTGGTTTCCTCCGGCCCAAGGAAAACGTACAGCTCCTTGATCACCGGGAAACTTGACGAGGTCCCGGGAGTGAAGTCTTCCAAGAGAGTGAAACCCGAATCGCCGGAACCCGAAGAGGAGGAAGCCATGACGTTGAACGTGGAGGAGGCGAGGTCGTCCTCCCCCTTGGAAGCGAAGGGGAAGAAGTGGAGACGGACGAGGAAGGTGGTGTTGCTGTTGTTTTTGGACAAGTTGAACTCGTACCGGGACGCCTTGTGGAAGACTCTCGCAGTTTGGTACAGGTCCGAGGTGCTGTTTATTGAGGTTGAGTTCGTTACTGCCTTTCCCTTTCTCGTTAAGACGAAACCGCTGGTTGTTGTCTTTTCGTCGCCTACGAAACCCGACACGTCGGATGATGAGCCGCAGTTGATGAGAATTTGGAAGGTGGAGGCTGCGGAAGTGAGGAAGACGGAACTGAGGAGGAACATCAAGCGAAGAAGAAGCTGCTTCGCCATTGGAAGTTGAGGTGGGAGCTTGAAAAAGTTGGAGTGAAGTGAGTGGCTTTGTGATGGAGATAAAGCTCAACTTTGGTGTTCGCAAAATGATTTTTAATATATTTTTAGAGTATTTTTTATTCACGAAATTTTCCCAGGTCACTTTGGTTGCAATAATTGGTAGGTGACCAATTTGATTTTCTCCAACTAGTACACACTGAGAATGAATTTGAGTTGGCTGGTTCACTCTTATGGTCCCTTCGTTTCGGTTTAGACTTTTCTTGTTGTTTGAGATTAAATGGAATCCTTAAATCTCATATTGTTTGACGAGTTGTTGATAGGTCTACGTTTAACTACATCATTGAATATATTGGACAGTTACTTCAACCCGACCTTTTGTAACTTCTTAGTAATGTTTTGGGGTTCAACCAAGCGTACAAACTCTCTGACCATATTAAAATCTGAACATTTCATATGTTGTCAACTTTTTAAATAAATAAAAATGATTTGAAAAAAGTTTTAGATGATAATCAGATGGTTGTGTCTATTTGTGAGCTATTTGCTAGAATCGGTAGTCGCATTTTTTTTTGAGGACCAGCGTGTTGATCAACTAGCTGGACATATTTTAGAATTTTGTTAGAAAAATTAAATTTAAATATCTGGAATATAATTGTTTTAAAATTTATGGTCATGCAAGTTCAAATCTGTTGATAGTGTTGTCCTATATCGATTAAAATATGTGGGATGAATAAATTTATAAGTGTTGAAAATCCATCAACTTATTATCTTAAGATTTTGAGTTGAATATGAAATTTTTTAATATGTTATCAAAATGGATTGATTTTATATCTATTATTGAGCTCATACCACTATATGGTTCTCCTTTGATGAAACCTGTAGAAGGGTAAGACTCACCAACTAAATTTAAGCAAAGGGACAAAGACCTACTGACGAAATTGTATAATCATCAATGTCAAATTCAGTAGGTTGTTTTTATCTATTAAATTTTTTTTTTGGTCGGATTTTATTTATTATATGAGAGGAGGGGCGAACACTTTAAATAAAATACAGTCGGATCACGGGCTGAGGAGCACATGGAAAAGGGGCCCCCGCGTTTGACGTTGTCGAAAAGTAAAGAAAACTACCGGTGGGCCCCGTGTGGCCCATGGACTTGTCAAACCCAGATCCCATATAGAATTTGTTTTTTGACCCAAAAAATTAAAAACAATATGAAGAAAATAAAATAATAAAACCATAATTTTTTAAGAAACCTTAACATTTATTTTTCCTTCATGTGTTGCAATATTTCAGTTGATTTTTTTTGAAAAAAAAGAAAGAATAATCAACCTATAAAAAATGATCAAAATAATTTCTTGAAAACCATATATATTTCAAAAATATTATTCTAAATAGAGAAAAAAATACTCATACATCGCCTGATCTTAATCAAACTTGTCTTATTTGATAAAATCGTGCATGTCTTCTCTTTTGTTTGAGATCTTGGACTTGTCTTCCGTTCACCAACTGATACATAAAATAGCACAAAAAATACGAATACAAAGTTTAATCGATCTAATGCTTTTGTCCATGATGAGAGAATTTTTTTTTATAGATAAATATGAATTACAAAGCAATACACAATCCTATGTTACATGTTTTTATGTAATGGATAACAGCTTAAGGTACAACCTATCTAGGTCGTCCTATGTGTCCAAAATAAGAGTTTGAGCAAAATAGGAAAAATTGTTGCAGAACACCTAGTAGTCGTTGGGGTCCAAACGATCTATGCCTTGAGAAAACTAATTTTCTGAGATACCTCTCTAGCGCTAGTTAAAGGGCTAGTAATCATTAACTCTTGTCAATTTCTACCTTTTGCTTATTTTCTCGACAGATCCTAACAATTTTCACCTTGGTGAGAAAATATCCTGTGCGAGAAAAAAATAAGCTCTACCCAAACTTCAACAAACTCCATTTTGATGAGACCCTCTCCTATAAAAACTACTAGAACATGCAAAAAATAAACCGAGTTCACTATATCTAACTTGACCATAGATAGACCACCATTAATAAGACCATCTCAACTTTTTCTCCTTATTTTATTCAATTACATGCAGTCAATCCCCAAACTCAAACTTCTAAATTTATTTAGGTTTCAATAGATTTTGTTTTAATTACACATTAATATTTTTTTTAAGACCACCTTTGCGTGCATGGGAGGAATACTTACTTCGGTCTTGGAAGTCCTCGCTCACCACCCAACCATTCTTTGAAGATGTAGAGGACGCGTCACTTGGAGACCAGACCCTTGCTTGGGGTTCTCATTCCGTAATCTTTACAACCTTCTATTTGACAGGTTCTTTTGTTTCTTCTCCAGTTCTTAAGACAGAATGGCCGAGACTTGTCCAATTCAAAGTTAACAAGTTTCTGTGGATGGCTTTGCAAGGCCACATTAATATAAGGGATAATCTTCATAAGTTGGGATTTCTTCGTAATGAGGATACCAGATGTCCTCTATGTAACTTGGGCGTTGAATCATCAAACCATCTCTTTCATCCACTGTCCTACGGTGTTGAAAACTTCAAACTCAACAAGTTGATTCTTCTCATTTTTAGACGCTTTTCTGAATGGATTTATTGGTTTAGGTTATTTTCTAAGATGAGTTCACATGATGTTTTGTTATTTATCAATCCACCGGTGTAACCTTGTTTGTCTTTAGGAAACGCTTTTGCTCACTTTGCCTTGGTTGCTACCTATGCAATCAGGCTTTAATGTCTACAATAATGTTTTGGTGAAATAAATATATTTATCTTTCAGAAAAATTAAACAATAGTTGTTGTTTAATTGCCCAATAAATTTATATGACGCGGACGTCATTTAGCATGCATGTGTAATTTAAATTCGGTCATTTAACTTTTAATTGTTTCTCTAGGTCAACTTATTGCTATTTTTTCATTCTTTAACAAGGAAATGTATTATTTTGACTACACGAAAAAGTACCAGAACATGTTGCACCAAAAGTGCTAGAATTTAGGTCACTTCAAAAAAATTGCTAGAAATAGGCAACTAGAGATACTTATATCATAGTATCACACGATTACATCCAGCAGATGAGAAAATAATACATAGATTTCAAAACATATTTTTATTTCCTCTGATTAAACAAGAGGGAGAACTTCAATAAACCAAGAACGGAAACCCTTCTTCTACCTTGGTCAGTTAGACTAGTCCAAGCCAAACGACAGAGACAAAAGCTTCTTCTTGTCATCCCTTACATTACACAAAGCCTCGAGTGCTTCAGCTCTGGGCATCGTGAGCCCTATCCCTTCAGTCATATCAACTTCTGCCTCGTTGACCCTCTTCCAATCGAAGCACTGGATCAACAATCCCAAAGTCAATCCAAGAATTCGGTTCGCCATACCCGACCCAGGACACGCCCTTCTTCCCAATCCAAATGGCAGATACTTGTAGCTATTGGGTCCAAAACTTTCAGGTTGCCCATTTTCGAATCTCTCCGGCTTAAAACACAACGCATCATCCCACAATTTGGGGTCCCTGTGTACCGCCCAAGCGTTGACCAACAACATGGTGTTGCCTGGTAGAGTGTACCCCCCTACGCTGCATGGCTTGGACGTGACGTGGGGGAGAAGCAATGGCCCCGGTGGATGTAGCCGAAGCGTCTCCGAGATAATGCTTTGGAGATATGGCGACTTTGAGATGTCTGTTTCTTCCACGAACCGGTCTTCATCATGACCAACATGGTCTTCTAGTTCCTTTCTAGCTTTCTCTAGTATATCCGGGTGATTGAGCAGCTCCGACATTGCCCATTCTAATGCACCAGATGATGTGTCTGTCCCCGCAAATATGATGTCCTAAATTTGACCCAAAAACTGTAATCGTTAGGAAGAGACTTCTATGGACATTATCTAAAAGAAAGGACCCAATAAATTTGACCCGAGAACTAAACGTAAAAATCCCCAATAAACTACAAGTCTGGTTTCCTATTCGGTCCAAAATGTCCCTATCGGTAACATCCTAAAATTACTAAAAAATATATCTTTATAGAAAACTATCGTAAACGGTAGCATTTCTTAAAATATTTTAGTCCATATAACATCAAACTCCAAATATTATATAAACTTGTATTGAAAATCAAACCAACCAGCCCCAACTAGTCGCGAGTATACTTTTCTTCTTTTATTGGATAAAGTCATGAGCATACTTTTCTTACATGCTTAATTTTAGGAGAAAAAAAATAAATTTGAAATTTGAAAAAAATTAAATACATGCTATCTGTGTACAATAATGTTTTGGTGAAATAAATACATTTATCTTTCAAAAAAATTAAACATTAGTTGTTGTTTAATTGCTCAATAAATTTATATGACACGGACGTCATTTAGAATGCATGTGTATGGCCGGCCATCAAAAAATTTGACCCAATGTTCTATTTATCTTATTTTTAAATAAAATCAAAGTGACAGATTTCAAGTAGGAGAATTTAATAAAATTTGTTGGGAAAAGTCCATGTTAGTACCATGTGGTTTGACCCGTTCTCATCTAAGTCTATATGGTTTAGAAAAGTTAAAACAAGTCCAACATTTTTCAATTTTCCTACTTAGGTCACCCTCGACTGATTCGACTCTTTTTTTTTTAAACTTACCATTTTTTGACTGTGTTGACGAAGTTAGCCATGTGTGATTTCAGTCCATGTGGACAATTCTGACGTGACTAGCAATTTCATTTATGGTAACTTTTTTTGTAACTGGTCAAGGGTGACGTAGGTGAAAAAATTGGATTATGTTCAACTCGTTTTAAATTTTTTAAACAGTAAAGACTTAGATGAAAATGGGTCAAACCACAAGGTACTAAAGTGAACTTTTTTCAAATTTGTTTAATAAATATAGGGTGCAAACGGACATACAAACACAAGCCCAAATGTAAGGCCAAGAGAGCCTAAAATGCAGGGTTCTTAAAAAATCCAGAGGTCGATCCGGAATTAGGTCCGATTTTCGTGTTAGCCAATCTAACTAGCCCAACAGCTAGTCATACCATATATTTTTTTCTTCTTATTTTTTATGTAATTTTTTGAAATATATATGAGTATATAAGTAAATATAAACTAATAATAATAACAAAAATATAAACATACCAAATTTTCGTGTGAATTGTCTAGTCCGAACGGATTTTCCAGGCAAACCGTCTATTCTGGCTAAATTTCATGTGGTCCAACCGCTGGTCGGACTACATTTTTTAAAACCTTTCTAAAATGGGAAAACACGCTGCCGAGCCAAAAACCAAATCAATAAAGTAGTTTTACGGCCCTGGATTTTTATGTCCCTTCTGGTCCAGCGAGCTCGACGCAGCAAGCAACACCGCACGGTTGGTTCGATTAATCTTCTTCTTTTTTGCAGGGTTTTCAGAAATGACCCGGTAGTCGACTTGAAATTGGGTCTGACCTCCGGGTCAGCTGGTTCAACTGGGCTAACTATTGGTTGGACCAAATTTTTTTCTTTCTAATTTTTATGTAATTTTTTGAAATATATATAGGTATATAGGTAAATAATTTATGTAATTTAAAAAAATATAAAATACCAAATTTTTGTGCAAACTGTCGAGTCTGACCAACTTTTTTGTGCGAACCATCCGGTCCGACTAGAATTCGTCCGGTTTGACCGCAATCTGTATTTACACTAAAAATGATCCGCTTTCATGCTCGATATGCAATATGACTGGTCGGACTGTCGGTTAAACCGCATTTTTTAAAACCCTACTTCGTTAATTAATTGGTAAGTAAGTCATGATCTTTGAGTAATTTGAATTCGGTCATTTAACTTTTATAAGTCATGATCTTTGAGTAATTTGAATTCGGTCATTTAACTTATAATTGTTTTCCTAGGTCAACCTATTGTTATTTTTTCATTCTTTAACAGGGAATTATATTATTTTGACTACAAGAAAAAGTGCCGGAACATGTTGCACCAAAATTGCTAGAAATTAGGCCACTTCAAAAAAATTGCTAGAAATAGGCAAGTAGAGATAATTATATCAGAATTGCACACGATTACATCTAGCAGATGAGAAAATAATACATAGATTTCAGAACAAATTCTTATTTCCTCTGATTAAACAAGAGGGACAACTTCAATAAACCAAGAACGGAACCCTTCTTCTCTACCGTTGTCAGTTAGACTAGTCCTAGCCAAACGACAGAGACAAAAGCTTCTTCTTGTCATTCCTTACATTACACAAAGCCTCGAGTGCTTCAGCTCTGGGCATCGTGAGCCCTATCCCTTCAGTCATATCAACTTCTGCCTCGTTGACCCTCTTCCAATCGAAGCACTGGATCAACAATCCCAAAGTCAATCCAAGAATTCGGTTCGCCATACCCGACCCAGGACACGCCCTTCTCCCCAATCCAAATGGCAGATACTTGTAGCTATTTGGTCCAAAACTTTCAGGTTGCCCGTTTTTGAATCTCTCCGGCTTAAAACACAACGCATCATCCCAAAATTTGGGGTCCCTGTGTACCGCCCAAGCGTTGACCAACAACATGGTGTTGCCTGGTAGAGTATATCCCCCTACGGTGCATGGCTTGGACGTGACGTGGGGAAGAAGCAATGGCCCTGGTGGATGTAGCCGAAGCGTCTCCGAGATGATGTTTTGGAGATATGGCGACTTTGAGATGTCTGTTTCTTCCACGAACCGGTCTTCATCATGACCAACATGGTCTTCTAGTTCCTTTCTAGCTTTCTCTAGTATATCCGGGTGGTTGAGCAGCTCCGACATTGCCCATTCTAATGTACCAGATGATGTGTCTGTCCCCGCAAATATGATGTCCTAAATATTTGACCAAAAGGCGGTAATCGTTTCGAAAACGGGTGTAAAAGAAATATAATGTGTAATAGACAGGACCCAATAAATTTGACCTGAGAACTAAACTTGTGTACTAAAATTTTGATACTAAACAAATATTTATATTTTTCTCAAATACAAAATATTGTCCAACAAAATAGTAAATATAATATTTTGAGTTCCAATAAATAGTGTATTTTCTTGTTTCAAGAGCAGTTCCACTTCATCTCTCCCATGTAGACATCAGGTGCTTGCTAAAAAATATAATACTACAATTCCAAAAAAAAAATACTACAAATCTGATTTCCTCTTCGGTCCAAGATGTCCCTATCGGTAACTTACTAGAATTACTAAAAAATATACTTTACAGAAAATTATCGTGAACAGACCGTTTTTCAAAACCCCCAACAAGTCGTAAGTATATTTTTCTTCTTTTATTGCATAAAGTCATCAGCATACTTTTCTTACAGGCTTAATTTTAGGAGATAAAAATTATATAAGAAATTTGAAAAAAAAGCATAAATTTGGGTCAATGTTGTGCAAAATAATAAATATCGTTACAGATTTTGAAGAAATCACTGACCGTTATAATTCCTTTGATTGTTTCATCCGTGTAATACTCAGGCTGCGACTCCTGCAACGACAATAGATGTCCGATCATGGAGTCTCCGTTGTCCGAACGACCTGCCGTCCTCTGCTCATCGAGAAGCCCCTGAAACAACTCATCAGTTTTTACACCCATTCTCTTGACCTTCTTTACGTATCCTTGGAAGTCAATCCACTCAAGAACTGGGAAGTAATCCCCCGCATACGAAGCACCACTGTACACGAAAGCCTCCCTTATAATCTCCCGGAACTCCCTCGCCTTCTCGCCCGAGAAACGTTTCCCGGCGATCATTATCATGGCGACGTGAAAAGTTAGCTCCGAAAACATCGGCCTTAGGGCCACCTTGGTATACCCGAACCCATTTTGTCTCGAGGCCTGGTATAGGTTTCCGACAAGGGATATAACTTCTTCCTTCCGAGAGACCACGAAGGCGCTGAGGCGATGAGCGGAGAAGACGTCGATGGCAGTGATCCGGCGAAGGTTTCGCCAGTGGTCAGTGTAATCAGACGATCCTAAAGTGGAGTAGTTGTAGCCCATGTACTTGCTCATGATCAGCTTCGCTCGGTTAGCCAAGGTGATGTCGTTCTTGGTGAAACATTCCTCGATGGCTTCCGGTGAGGTGACGACCACGACAAGGCGGAAGCCGAGCCGGAGAGAGATGACCGGGCCATGTTTCTGAGAGAGGGCGTGGAGGCACTGGTGGAGAGGCTGCTTGAGGAGATGAATGTGTCCTAGTATTGGCAGGGATGGTGGGCTTGGTGGGAGGGTACCCTTTGTTGGGTTTCTTTTGGCTGACCAGATTTTGTAAGATATCAAAATTGTGAGTATAATTCCTGCTAATGGAAGTAACATTGGGTACTCCATTAATTGCTGAATCTGAAATGAACTGCAACCTTCTGAGTTTCTTATAAGCTATATCTGTTGTATTGTTTGTAAGCTTGCTTTTAAGCATTGTTGTGCCTGTTTCATAGCCCATTGGAAGTTATTGGTTTTGTATTTAGCCACTGTGATCCAGATTCGGCCGACTAACTTAATTATTGACTTGGTCCTGATTAGAAACAAAATTATTTTATTACGTAATTTTTTAAGGGTAATATCGTTATTTCATCATCTCCAAATGAGATGGCCGCCAGCCTTACATCCAATCCTCTTCCAAAAGAGGCAAAAGTTCAGCCGGAGGGGCATCAAAGAAGCATGAGTCAGATGAGATAAAGCGACAAAGTTTGGTAAAGGAGTGAGCCACCTTGTTGGCCTCACGTGGAATATAAGCAGAACTGGTTTCTTCCAGGCTTGTAGCTAAGCGTTTGCAGTCTTCCATGATCAAGGAAAGATCACTGCGGTCCCGAGTAGAGCTGCACAAGGCAAAGATAATGAGCTGGCAATCCGGTTCAAGTAGCACTGTGGATGCTCCCATTTTCAAGGGTAATTCTAGTCCATGCATTACGTCAAGGGCTTCAAGTAGAGTAGGATGGGACAAGTGGCGGATGGCCTTACCTGAAGCTGCCACGAAAGCACCAGTGGAATTCCGTAGCACCGCACCCACTTTACCACCCCCTTAATTCTCATCAGATTATTCATGTCCATAGCTCCCTTAGTGTGATAGCCGCAGATAACCAAAGAGAGTTGTCCTGGCCAATGGATTCGATTATGTTGCAGGGTCCTCACAGTTAGTACTATAAATATGAGATTGGTAGCCATACCTTAAGAAGGCGAAAAATACATAATAAGATTAAGGGGCAGAGGTAAGTCGATTTCTTTCTTATCTTATATTGGGTCTAATGTTTATGTATTTATGAATATGTTTTTCAGTTACAATTTTCATTCTCAAAACATAAATTAACACATGGGTGTGCTATTGTCGAGAACTCTGAGTATATAGCATAAACTAATATGGATTGATAATTAATTGATTTTGAATGGGGCTATGCTTTGGTGGATGTAAACGTGGGACATGTTCATGGATAAAGTGGTATGAACTCAGTGAACTTCTACTTATATTTGGTTTGTACAGGCTTCATGAAATTACAGTGTATCAGTGCCGTAGGGATTAAAATATAGGGATTGAAATTCTGGAAATAGAAATTAGGCTGTAGTGGTTTACGTACACTTGGATTTGCGCATGAGTTTAGTACACGACCTTAGTGAAGTCCGATAATGATTTTTGGTTTTATATGAGCTTCATTAATTTACAGATTATAAATTTCAGTTTGGCGCAGCAATTTAAGGCATGGTTAAGCCAAACCATTTTCTATGATTGATGTGTGTCATATTTTTATGTATTTTATATCTTCTTGGATGTGATTTCATAGTTGTTAAACGTAAGTGTCTTTATTACGTGATTGAAATGTGTTTTGAATTGTGGATTTCAGATTATTGAAATTGGATTCGGATTGTTGATTATTGATTTGGAATGGTCAGAATTGAATTTGGATTTCTGATTAGTGATTTGATTATGTGATTGATATGATTGATAACATGCGGGATGGTCCCATACCAAGTAGACCATGTAGTTTGCGCATATCGCTTAAGAGACTATCGGATAACCTGAGGTATGTGTGATCAAATGGACATGGAGTGTATAGACTATCTGAACTCCGTAAGTGAATATGTTATAGTGATCATCATGTTTCTATTTTGTTGGGATCATTGTGTGAGTCCTATTTTGTTACTTGGTTAAGTAAGTTAGGTTAGTGGCTATGTGTCCATTCTGAAGAGTTTGATATTGTAAATATGTTCGTAATTTTATTAGCGTCCAAAATTTATTCAGTTTGTCAAGTTTGAATTAGTAACATCTATCTTACGCGATTGTAAAGTCTAATTTTATATGACTAGATTTGAGATTATGTATATAATTTGATATGAAATATGTTATATGAGTTGATGTATAAGTTGTGTGTGTTTACGCATATCCTTATTAATGTGCGTTGCTGTCTCAGGTAACTCAGGAGCTAGCTAGGAGTGCGAACTAGAGACGAGAACATGCATCGTTACACATTTAGTATTTTTAATATCCTTTGTCTTCACTCCTACATATACTTTGCATTTAGACTTGAGACTCAATTGTAACCTCAGAACTTAAATGATCTTACACAGATTTTTACTCTGTGATGGTTGACATGCCTAACATTCGGGACATAAGACATATATTGAAGACTTAATCACACCAATTTATTCTGCTTGCTGTGAAAGACTTTGATCCTACGGTTTCTAATGACATGACTGTAAAGAAGCGGACATAACAACTCCTGCACCGAAGAACAAAAATTAAAAGATGAGGTTGGGTGGTCGGTAATTAATTACCCACATTAAAAATACCGTGATCGGTAATTAATTTCCGTCCACAATTAAGAAGAGAGAGATAATCAAGTCACAAATTTTTTTTCATGATTTGATAGTCATGGATAATTTTTTCATGTCTAAGTAAAAATCAAATAATTTTTTTGGGTGTTCATGTAACACGTGCACGCACACATACACTAGTGCGTGCGCACACGCACATGCCCACGCACACACACGCGCAGACACACACGCACACATGGTGGCCATAAGCAGATAATGGTGAAGCAATTCGAGTTTTCATTAAAGCACCATTTACCGGACTAAGCCTTTAATTTTGTGCAATTGCCCTTCAATTTCTCGCTTGTCGCTTCTGACCACCACTAATATTTCCAATAGATTTATCATTAAATAAGGACACTTTGTCAGTTGGCCCTATATACCTAATAAAAATATCTTCTTAAAGTTTCCAACAGAAATTGCCCTTAAACAGGGACGGAGCCAGAAAAATTGGTGAGTGATGACAATATAAAGAATACCTAATTTTTTTTAAGGTTTGGTTTAATTTGCGAGTAGATTAATTTTTTAGTGGAGTCAATTTCTAATTTTAATGGTGATATATATATATATATAAAAGTATACCTAATTATCAGAGAATAAAAAAATTAAGTGAGGGCAATTCCGCCATTGCCTTAAGGTTTTTTAGTGAGTTGGTAACATATCAGTATGTTGCATGTTTTATGACATCTACATCATTATTAATGTGTCACGTCATCTTGTTAGCTTGAACAATTGTAAAAAAAATTAGAAATCTACAAATAAAATTAAAAAATGTCCAAAAGCCACACCAACAACTATTAATCTAGAGTAAATTATGTTTAAGATATGGCGAGTAAAAGGGTGGTAGCGATCGCTACCAACCCAGCGACTGCTAGATTCGAGATGGTTTTCGGACCCCAGTGCTTACTGGGAAGCCATCGCCTTTTGGGTGCTATTGCGATGATTTTTTCTAATCAATCTGGGACTTGTTTTGGACTCATAGTTTGACCCAGATAGGTTTTCTTTTACCTCAAGTATTATCTTCTATATAAAGATATGTTACCTAGGGTTGTGTAAGACTTTGTGACTCGTATCCATCAATAAAAGTTCTCCTTGCTCACCGTGGACATAGACATTAGGCTGAACCATGTAATATCTTGAGTTCGTATTCTTTGTGCGATCTTGTTCTTGATGTTATATGTTCATAACAACTGGTATTAGAACTTTTGGTAAGAAGAAGATGGACGGCGCAAAGTTTGCTCTTGTAAAATTCGATGGTTTGTCAAATTTTGGGTTATGGAAAAGGTGTGTTAAAGATCTTCTTGTATAATAAGGGATAGTCTTCGCGCTCTTGAAGAAGAAGCCTGAGGAGATAAAGGACCAAGAGTAGAAAGCGATGTAGGCCAGGACGGTGGTGATAATTCACTTGTGTTTGGCAGATAATGTGATATATCACGTGATGAATGAGGAGTCACCAGCTAAGGTATAGAAGAAATTATAAGCAAGGTGTATGTCTAAGTCTTCGTCAAACAAGTTTTATCTTAAACAACAATTGTACGAGCTCAAGATGAAGGAGGGCTCAGATTTGAGCCAACATATCAATGGTTTCAGTCAGCTTGTCACCGACTTGAGAAAGGTTGATATGAAATTTGAGGAGGAAGACAAGTGCTCTTTTAGGGTTTCATCAAAAGAGAAAAACTAGAGATGAATGAATAGAAATGCTGGTTGTGAAAGGTAGCCATAGTGATCGAGAAGAAAAAGATGGAAGAGGATCTAAGTCGGGGTCAAAGAGGTTTAGGGAAATTATTATGATTGTGGAGAAAAAAGCACTTGAAGAAGGATTGTCCAAGAAGACCTCAGGATCGCGAGAGAGGATTGACATCCATGAATGTTGCCTTATATTTAGATGGGTCAGATAGTAACTATCTTTCGGTTTTGTCAAGTCCAAAGTATACAGATTCATATATTTTGTATAGCTCTTATTCCTTTCACATGACACCTAAGAGAGGGTGGTTCAACACCTACAAGTTTGTTAATTCAGGTATGGTGACTATGAGTGATGGTTTTACTTGTAAGATTACCAATAAAGGAGATATTTGAATCAAGATGTGGGATGGTGTTATGGCAAAGTTGTGTGGGGTTAGCCATGTTCCGAAATTGGAGAGGAATTTTATCTCATTAAGAGTTTTGGATTGTAGCAGGTACGGCTATAAGGTGGTAGATGGTCTAATCGAGGTGGAGAAAAATGTTGTGGTGATGATGGAGGGAGAAAGAGATGTTCGCAATACTTACATATTAATAGAGGTTCTATTGTAAGTGGAGTCACATCTTTGTGTTCTGATGGAGAGGTGAGAAGCTCAAGTCATATGAGGTTGATTCATGTGAGGGAGCAAAGGCTTGATAGGGATGGTTTGTGTTATGACCCTCGTAAACATTGTCTTGGTTGCGACCGTTTGGTCCGATCGTTTGGTTATTTTGTTTTGATCGGTTTTAAAACCGTTTGGTTGAAATTCATCGTCCTTTGGGGGAATAGGTATAACTTTTCTGTGTGAACTCCGATTTGGATATTTTCAAGTTGTGTATGTCCGTAACACATTTATGTACAACTTTGTTGATATGAGTTTTATGATTTGAGGTTGAGTTTTGGAGTTTTGAGTGGATTACAGTCGGTTTAGGAACGATAGGCTTAGTTCGTTGACTTTTGATAGAAAAATCATAACTTTCTTATACGAACTCCGAATCAAGCGATTCCAAGCCGAGTAGATCCATAAGACTTAGATCTACAACTTTGTTATTTTGGATAGTAGCGATCGCTACCATTCCTAGCGATCGCTATGTAAAATAAGAGGCCCGAAACTAGCGATCGCTAGCCTTTCCAGCGATCGCTAGGGTTTTACGGGCTGCGCACACTTTGTTTCAAAAATTAATAACTTCCTCATACGACCTCCGATTTGGGTGATTCTAATTTGTGTGCGTTCATAACATCTAGACCTACAATGTGGTTAAGAAAGTTTTGACATTTGAAGATTTATTTGATGGAATCATGGGAGAGTTTTTGGAGCTCGGTTTTAGGTACGTATTCATAAGAATTGAGAGATTTTGCCAAATGATGAGCAATGTGGCAAATATGGCTTAAGGGTTGATTTGAGGACTTGTTAGAACTTATGTAGAGATTTAGGAGTGTTAAAGAATGACTTGAAAGACTGAAGATCAAAAGAGAAAAAGGGTGATTGGTAAACTTACCATTTATGGTAAGTTTTTGATAAAAATATCTAATAGAAGCTTGTGAGTGGAATCACTTGTGCTCATCCATTGAAAACAGAGAGAGAGAGAGGGAGAGAAGGGAGAAAAACGTGGGAGAAGGGAGGAGAAGAAAATTCTTTGATTTGAAGCTTGGTAAGTTGATTTCAGGCTTAAGTTTATTGAAAATAAGTATAGATCTAGTGCTTACCTTTAAGTTGGTGTAAATTTGTGTTGATTGAGCAACTTTTAGAATTTATGAATTATTGGAGTTTGAGGTATGATGAAGATTGAAGGGAGGTATGATGATTTTAGATGTTGGACTATACTTTGATGATGAGATTGGAGAGTTGTCATGAATATTTGGTGAACTTTTGGTATGAACTTAATGAAGAGCATGTGTGGATATTGGGATTTGGTTGATGATTTGATGAGGTTTGATGTTGATCTAGACTTTGGTGAGGAGATGAGAGGACTATTATGCACAATTTGGAGATTTTGTGTAGAAATGTGATTTTAAGGACTTAAGAATAGTTTTCCTTATTCTTTATGTTTGCGAGATCTATGTTGATTAGAGATTGTTTATATGAAGCTTGTTAGTCGTGTATTGGAAATCGAGCTTCGAGGATCATAAAGTGAAGAGTAAATCACTTTTGGAGCATTTGGACAATTTGGATTAAGGTAGGGAGATATTATCCCTAACTTCTGTTTTGGCTAATATTGGTTGTTATAAACTTATGTCTTTGTTTTGATATGATGATTATATAGTGATTGATGAAGTGTGATGTGAGTCTTTGATTTGTGTGATTTGGTGATTTTTGGTTATGCATGGTTTTGATAAATATGAGTCTTGTGAATTATGAATACATGGTTTTGAACATTATGAATATATGTATGATATGTGTGAGTCGATTTGTGAGATGGCGGACGATGAGGTCTATCCGTGACCAACCGGGGATGTTGGCACATGTGCACATGTTTTGAGGATACATTGGATTTGTTATGAATATGATATGACTGGCGGAGTTTGATTATGAAAGTGCTATAAGATATGGTATCCTCGTATTGTGAGAGGGAGTGACACATTCTAGACCTATCTGAAGTCCATCCATATTTTGGCATTCGCAATACCTATTCAGATCGGAACATGTCTATGTGTATGATATGTGAATATGATATGGCGTTCGCGATACCTATTCAGATCGAAATGTACCTATGTGTATGATTATGAATTTGTCTTTGGTTACGATTGAATTACTTGTGATGTGCTCAATGTTAATTTGGTACCTTTTGTCTATGCATGAATTTGTGTCTATGCGTGTGGTTGGTTAGTTAATTATAGGTTAGTTTTAATATCCTCTACTAAGTACTTCCAAGTACTTACCCCCTCCTCCACAGGTGACGAAGTATAAGTTCGCTTTAATGTCTGAAGACTTGTTTATTCAATCGTGAGAAACCGTCGTCTTCTTCTGGGTTTCTCAAAGTCTTTGGATGGTACTCTTTTTGTGAGCTTAGACGAGTCACTCCGTTATACATATTGTGGGACCTTATGTTTGTATTTAGAATTTTATAAGAATTCCTGTAATGTATATTTATGTATATTTATGAATTATGCTTCCGCATTTGAATTACGCTTCCGCGATTCGATATGTGTGTATGTATGAGGCTGGTTGGACCATGGCGCTTCGGTTTGGAGAGCGTGATCCAGTGCCATGTCGGTGGCCCGAATTTGGATCGTGACAGTTTGAGTAGAGTTAGGATTTGCAGAGACATGGATAGTAAGATATGGTTAGTTCGTGGAGGTATGGTTGACACGAAGTCGTGGTTGTCTTAGAGAAGCTTTGTTAGCTGGGCCTTGCTATGGTTGTCTAAAAGGACGTGCACGTCAAAGGTGTCTGATAGATTTGGCATTGGGCATGCAAAGCTGATGGTGACATCACGCCTAAATAGGGTATCTTACTCAAGATTAAACTTTGGAGTTCGAAGCATGTTGAGAGTTCTCCTAGGTAGAACAAAAGATTTTCCGTTGTATGCTATGGGAAATAACATTAGTTTGTGGCAAGGTGGTTCAGCAAAAAAGCAATTTAAGGTTGTGGAGCATGGGGGCTGATCGAATAATAGAAGATGCGTCTATTGGTTGCAAAGTTGCTTCTGTAGGTGGACTCACTATTTCGTGTTCAATGGAGATTGGAGGGAATAGGCCAAGTAAGCTCAAAAGCTCGAGCTTTGGGGTTGGCTCCAAGTGATTGAATGAAGGAAGTGAGAAAGTTGAGATGGTCTTACTGATGATGGCGGTTATCTACGGTTCGTGGAGGAGTTAGTAAAGTTGATTCTATTTTGCAAGTTCTCATGGTTCTTCATGGGACGGAGTTTTTTTATCAAGGTAGAGTTTGTTGAAGCTCGGGTTGAGTTCATAGTTTCTCGCACGGGATGATTACTCGTCAAGATGGAGATTGTTGAAGATATAGTGAGTAAAAGGCTAGTAACGATCGTTACCACCCAGCGAACATTGGGTTCGAGATGGTTTTCGGACCTCAGTGCTCACTGGGAAGCCAACGCCCGCTGGATGCTGCTGCAATAGCTTTTCTTAATCAACGCGGGACTTGTTTTGGACTCATAAATTTTGTCTTCTATATAAAGTCATGTTACATAGACACTTAGACTTTGTGACTTATATTCATCAATAAAAGTTCTCTTTCTCACTATGAACGTAAGCATTAGGCCAAACCACATTATATCTTGTGTTTATATTCTTTGTGCGATCTTATTCCTGGTATTATGTGTTTCTAACAAATTCTCGTAGCGACGCTAAAACCACCATGTCATGAATACAACAACAATTGAAACATAAAAATCAACTACACAAAGGAAACTTTGAAAAAAAATCTAATTGCCTTTTTTCCGGAAAGGTTTTTTCGGTTTCAATATATTTTGTTTAATTAAACACTACTTTTTGTTTAATTGCCCAATAAATTTACATGATGTGGACGACATGTATCATGTAAGTGTGTCACCAGCCATCACAAAATTAGACCGAGTCTAAGGAAACCCAGAGGAAGTCATGGTGGTGGTTGGTGACGAAGCCGAGTCGGAACGATGACGTATTGGACCCCTGACGAACAACTTCAAATAGCCAATCGCGGAAAGGCCCAGTTCGAGGCAGTGGCCCCAAAACGCGCCGCCAAGCCCGACGCATCGACCACTGTTCGTGGAGATTCTTTACAAGGAGATGGATGCCATTGAGACAAGCAACATCACACGGTCCATTTAATTTTTTTTTTTGTCGGATTCGTGGTTAGGGTTCGTATTTAGTTTTCTTATAAGTAAGGTTTGTATCACACCAAAAGTTCAGGGAGTGTTTTTTCTTAGACAATCTTGGTATAATACTTTCGTGCACATTGTGATATTTTTTCTCGTGATTAATAAACTTTACTTATAAAAAATGTTAGTCTTGAGTAATTTGAATTGGGTCATTTAACTATAAATCATTTGTGAACTTATTGCTTTTTTAAATTCTCTAATAAGGAAATTTTTTTTAGAATAACAAGGAAGTGTATTATTGACTACAAGAACAATAACATAAAATATTGCACCAAAATTGCTAGAAATAGGCAACTAAAGATAATTATATCATAATATCCCACAATCACATCTAACAGATGAGAAAATAATACATAGATTTCAAAACATCTTTTATTTCCTCTGATTATACAAGAGGGGCAACTTCAATAATCAAGAACGGAAACCCTTGCTGTACCTTGGTCGCTTCCACTAGTCTGAGCCAAACGACAGAGCCAAAAGCTTCTTCTTGTCCTCTCTCACATTACATAAAGCCACGAGCATTTCAGCCTTAGGCATCGTGAGTCCTATCCCTTCACTCATATCAATTTCCTCACCGTTGACCCTCTTCCAATCAAAGCACTGGATCAACAATCCCAAAGTCAACCCGAGAATACGGTTCGCCATACCTGCTCCAGGACAAGCCCTTCTTCCCAATCCAAATGGCAAATATTTGTAGTTATTAGGTCCAAAACTTTCAGGTTGTCCGTTCTCAAATCTTTCTGGTTTGAAACACAAAGCGTCATCCCACAATGTCGGGTCCCGATGTACCGCCCAAGCGTTGACCAACAACATTGTGTTGCCCGGTAGAGTGTACCCTCCTACGGTACATGGCTTGGACGTGACATGGGGGAGAAGCAATGGCCCTGGTAGATGCAGCCGAAGCGTCTCCGAGATGATCCTTTGGAGATATGGAGACTTTGAGACGTCAGTTTCTTCCACGAAACGGTCGTCATCAAGGCCAACTTGGTCGTCTAGTTCTTTTCTAGCTTTCTCCAACATATCGGGGTGGTTGAGTAGCTCTGACATTGCCCATTCCAATGTCCCAGATGACGAGTCTGTCCCTGCGAATATAATGTCCTAGACATTGACAAAAAATGTCATTGTTCTTAATGGGCTTTGGTGGGAGTTTTTCATTTTTTGTATGATTTGTATTTTTTAAATATAATATATTGTCTAAGGAAGTAATAAATATAAATTTTCAATAAACTTATATGGACAGATCAATGGGCCAAAAAACGTAGTAGCAAAGACATTGTTTTACATTAAAAAGGTTATTGATTCAATCCTAATTCCTAAATATTGTAATAAAACATTGTATTTATTTTAAAAAAAATTGGCAACCCCTCCTGATCTTTCCTATGCAGCCTTCAGGTGCTGGCTCCAAAGCATAAAGTACTACAAGTCTAGGTTTCCAATTAGGTCCAAAATGTCCATATCGATACCTTTACAGAATTACTAAAAAAAAGGTACTTTTGCAGTTAACTATAGGAAAATATAACGTTTCTTAAATAGTTAGCCAATATAGCATCAAACTCCAAATATTATATATGCTCCTCTATTTCTTAACTAGTTTATAGGAGATAAAAAAATTAAATACGAAATATGAAAAACGCAAATTTGGGTCGAAAGTTGTGCAAATGAGTATGGTAACAAATTTTTAAAAATAGTAATAAAATTTTAAAGTTTAAATTTAATATTACTAACAGTTAAAGTTGCAGCAATTAGATAATCACTTGCCATTATAAGTCCTTTGATTGTTTCATCAGTGTAATACTCAGGTTGCGACTCCTGCAAAGACAATAGATGTCCGATCATGGAGTCTCCGTGGTCCGGACGACCGGTCGTCCTCTGTTCATCGATAAGCCCCTGAAACAACTCATCGGTTTTCGCACCCATTCTCTTGACCTTCTTTACGTATCCCTGAAAGTCAATCCACTCCAGAACGGGGAAGTAATCTGATGCGTCCAAAGTTGGATCAATTATACGTGCAAGGATACACGAT
>SOPF01027420.1:1689-46394 GCA_012979155.1 Hypericum perforatum
CTAGCCGTGGTGTGGTGATGAGGCCATCTAAGAGCGTGCCTTACTTGCTTAGCAAGAGGGGGGCTCAAACATGTTAAGGATGCTTGAAGCTTCGTGGTGCTGAATTCTAATGCCTTGTCGAGTATTTCTTCACCCCGAATCGCCATGTGCGCTGCCTCGTATAGACTCAACATCCCGGCGACATCGTCCACCAACGTCGCTTTGAATTTTCCATCTGTATCTGTGAACTTCTCGAACACGTCTATTTCGAAGACGGACGTTCTTTAGTTTAAAACAATGAAGATATCTAATTTTGTTACAAACTATGTACCTGAAGAGGCTCTAATGCCTTGTTGTCGAAGTAACCGGAACCGAAGAGCAACCTCATAGAGGCTGTCGTCGTTGGGGACATGACGATCAGCGTCCTCCAAAGCAGCTTCGATCTCGCCTTCGAAATGGTAAGCAACTCCTAGACGTTGGATGGCATCTAATAAACGCAGCGTTTGGACAGACACATTACATGCTTTGAACAGCTCCCTCACTTCTTCTTTTAGCCCTTCAATTTCTTTGGAAACGGAACAATCATCTCCCTGTACAAGTTAATTGATTAATCTCAAAGGGTTAGGCGATAGGGTAACTCACTAATATGATAGAAAAATATGGTGTCAAGTTCGGTGATTATGACAGGGAATTGGAATCCCAGACCTGGTTTGTGCCAACTTTTTTTTTTTTTTGAGAGAATCGAACCCACAAATCTTGGTCAATTTGTACTATGCATTGTGAGCTAGATATCATTTTCAACTATTATTTATCTTCTGAATCAGTCTTAAAATTCTTTTTGCACGTACTAAATTTGTTCTTTAGTAAAATGTAATTAAATTAGTAGCATTTATAATTTCTCATGATCTGCTGCTGACACAAACTAATAAAACTTCGAGCAAATCATAATAATTAATAGAAGTTATTGTGATGAGTAAATTGGTAAGCAAAACAATTTAATTTAGGCCCTAATAGTTAAAAATAAGTAATTACCGTGGACGGTGTAACATGAGTCAGAAAATAATCGCCCCAAACGCTAGGGTCTTGTGCAGAGGTTGGACGTGCTGCGTTGTTGATTGACTTGGGCACCGCTGAAACTTGGAACGACATCGTTCTCTCCTTTTAGATTCTTTTACCGATCTATTCGAAAGAATACTGGTTTTAGACTGTTATATCATAAATCCGAAAATAGTTTTGGTGGTTCCTTTCATACACAAAAGACCATCGCGTCTGAAGCGGTTTTTATAGGGTGGAAAATATAACTAGCGAAAAATAAAAATGATAATGCATAGTTAATGATTGGAGCGGCAGTCCTATTTGGTGTAACGTGGGCTAGTCAATTTGAGCTGCAATCCTATTAATTGAAACGCCTGCAGTCGTAAACCTTGCTACCCGGCTGGTAATCAATTTTGGCCAACAGAGATTGTAACGGTGAAGAGATTGAAAAAGGGTATATATATATATACACACTATTATCTCCTAGGTAAATGAATATATATGGAATTGTAATTTTTGTTGTTGATTACAGATATTTCGACAATTTCAAAATTAGTAACATGTCTTGTTTGTAGGTTAATGTTGTTGAGTATATACGTCATTCACCAGAGAGAGTTCTCATATTAGATTATTGTCTGAGGCTTAGGTTTGTTACTTAGGTTTGTTGGTGATGATACCATCTTTAGGATAGTGAGCAACCTATGATACAAGCAACAACCATGGCATACGATAATTAAAAATTTTGGTGCATCATTCTCATAATTTGTCCTGAACAGTAATACATTTTTGAGAAAAAAATCCTGTCTTGAAAATTCCCGAATTTAAAGTCATAAAATTAGTTTCTTCCAGCATATATGGGTCAATCTTACCCGATTAGTCGTTGATATAATGTTAGACTTAATTTACGGTAATCTAAATATACTTTTCAATGGTAATGAATATCATCCCAATAATACAAGTGATGATGAAGTACGTCGGAATGATGAATTATTAGTTTGAAGCTTGCACAGTTTAGTGAATTTGTAGGTATCAATTTGAACAGTTCGCCTTATGTCATGAAATCTTAAGAATAAGGTACATTTTAACAATAATAATGAAACTTTTAGGAGGTTAAATTTGACTCATCTGTGAAATTTCCCTATGTTTTTTATGAGATTGGATTTCGGGAATACTAAAAAACTTGTCCATTAAAACAGTATGAAAGCAAACTATTATTACTTTATACGCAAATCAATATCATTAAAATATTATCGTTTCAAATACAAATCATTATCCTTTAGGGTCACAGATGGGGATAAGCTCTCCCCATCTAATTCAATCCCGTTTTTATCATTAGATCAAATATTTAATTACATACTTTCACTACATTCAAAGTTTTAAGTACCTTTTTACCAAAAAAAAAAGTTTTAAGTACCTTTTGTTCCATCAACAAGCTGTCCATTTAACAAAACATCCATAACCTGTTCATATTTGATCAAAATGAAAACTATAATTAAATCAACACGATAATGTTTTGCTATTCAAGGAAAAGAATATAGAATCGATCAAATCAGTATCAATGTCGCACGCCATGTACCTTATTAGCCCAACAAATTATGCTTAGAAACGAAGAAAATAAAGGGCAACAAGCGAGATTGATGAATAATTAGTGTGCCAAAAAGTAAAGCCAGTAAGCTGATGGCCGGAAACCTAAGCAAATAATAATAGCCATAAGTAGCTGCCTAATTTCCTAATATGATTTACCCCTTAATTTCTAATATATTCTCTGGAGAATTAAATTTTTTTAATATATAAGCACAAATGAGCTGGATTTGGTATGCTAAGTGTAAGATAGTCAAGACCGTATTGGAGGATAAAATGGTTCGTCCATTTATTATAAAATAATTTATGTGACCGTCTTTGATAAATCGGGATCGTCGGGATAAAATGGCTCCCGCAGTTATGATTAAATAGTGATGTTCAAATGGGATATCAATCAACCACAACACACACAAAAATCTGTGGTTATGAAATTATTCCAAAAATACAACATATGAGAGTTTTTTCAATAACACAAGCTACCAACTTTATAATTTTTTTCTAGATAAAGTTCCAATGTTTTAAAAATATTTTCTTGATACACTTCTTGCGCATGTTATCTTACTCTTCTTAATAGTTTATGTTTCTAACCATTCAATCAGAGTTATGACGAATTGGTATAAATATGTAAGGATCCCAAACGAGATCCTATGGTCAAAAATAAGATCGATAGATTACTGATAAACTCATTATTTTTTCAAAACTGTTTTATCATTTCTATGTAATAAAAAATTAAAAAACAATGAACACTTTTTTAAAATAAATTTTATTAAAAAAATTTCATGATATATACACTTAGCGTGAAATTCTCCCTGTCATTGAGGGTTGTAACCGCTGGACTGAGTAAAATCCCACCGCCTAAAACCTAAGGGCAAAAAAAGGGTAACGGGAAAGAGCACCCCATTATTAACATTTATCGATGCTAAGCTGCAAAAGCGATTTCAGGCGGTCAGGAAACAAGTAAAAGAGGAGAACGGGGATTAAAAACAAAGAAAGCCAAAAAAAATAAATAAATAAATAAAACAGAAAGCTACGGAAACACCCAGAAAAAGAAAAAGTACTAAGAACGCTTCCATCCACGCATCAAAACAGCCAGCCCATATTTTAGTTTTGGGAGTTAAAATCATATGTTATCTTCAAATCTTAGTTTCTTTCACTTAATACTCTTTATATCGGAGTCTCCATAAGATCTAAAATGGTGCATCGTGTGACCACCTGCATATTTTCCGGTAATTTTTACACATAATTTCGATATATATAATTCAAATGGAACCAAAGAATCTATTAACAAACTCGTTAAAGTTAATCTCTTCACCGTTAATATCGCTGTACAAAATTTATTACCAGCCGTTTAGCTACGCTTGGCAAGCCAGCTCTCCGTAAATAGGATTGCGGCATCAATTATTAACTATGTATCATTATTTTTCTTTTTCGCTAGTGAGAAATTTTCCTCCCTATAAAACCGCACGAGAAGTGGTGTTCTTTTGTGTATGAAAGGTACCACACGTACAATTTTTATTAATGATACTTTGCGTACAATTATCCGATTGAATATATTGTTAAGTACGAGAATTGTGACCTATCCGAAATGGAACGAGTGAAAATGCTTGAGAAATGAAGAATCCACCATTGAAGTTGTATTCTAAGCTAATAACTGCCAAATCTGTTTAGTAAAATGTGTTTTTATTATTGTATATTTGATTAGACAATATTTGGCTATTTAACACGCACGTCCAACTGTCAGCTGGAGAGAGCTTAGCGCATGTGAAAAATTACAAAATTGTTTTGTGGTTCTTTGAACCATACAAATTGGTCCTAAAGTGACAAGATATAATATCAATCTAACCACTAAACATTCCTAAATGTATCAAGGACACTATCTTCTTCGCTGGATCCTTCAATACGCTCCCATAAGATGGACACTGAATGTCGAGTAGACCCAACTTATCAATGAGAAATTCAAAGCTATTGGCTGTGAGATTTTTCATGAACAAATCAGCCAATGCATATTGAGTCTTCACGTGGAAAAGTTTGATAAGTCCTGGTTGAACCTTTTCCCAAACCAGATGACAATCAAGCTCGATATACTTTGTGCGCTCATGAAAAATAAGATTTTTGCAATGTGGATAGCCAATTTATTGTCACACTAGACCATAGTAGGTCCTTCTATTGTTACACGTTAATCTTTTAACAAATAAGTGATCCAGTGTATCTCACACGTAGCGGCTACAAATGCTCTATATTTAGCCTCTAAGGATGATCATGAGAGAGTAACTTGTTTCTAGCTTTCCAAGATATTAGAGAATCACCAAGATAGTTACAAAACACTGTCACAAATCATAGCGTGTCAACACTAGCAACCCAATTACTGTCTGAATGGGCCTTAAGCTGTGTCTGGGCTGGTGAGTCTTCAAGACTGCAAGATAGTGACTTTGATATTATAATCAGCTGAATAGAATAATCCCTTGCTTTGAGTACCTTTGAGATATTTTAGAACACGATAAATAGCTATCAAGTGAGAATCACACAGAGCATATAGGAACTAATTTAGCTATTGTACAGAAAAATTGATATCTGGTTTGGTTGCTATGAGGTATAACAATTTGCCAACCAAATGTTTGTAATGGGAAGAGTCTTCCACAATATCCTTTCTATCAATAGAAGTATGAATAATTGGAAGGCCATTCGCATCATAAGCTAACTCATCCAGTAGAACTCTATTAGTAGTGCTTAATTTATAACTTAAATCCATAGGGAGCTATCCTGGCTTGCTCCCTGAGAAGCCTTTCTCCTGGAGAAGTTCAGGCATGTACTTCTTCTAGCACAAGTGCAAACCAAAGGCATTGCATGCAACTTCGAGGCTAATAAAGTATTTAAGAGAATCAAGATCCTTGAGCTTCAAATTCTTCTCTAGATGTATCTTAACATTAGCGATCATATTAATAGAACTACCAGCCAAGATAATGTTGTCTACATACACTAGCAGCACAGTGAAAAAGTGAGAATGAGGAGGTGTGTGAATAATGAGTGATCACTCTTGGACTGGACAAATCCAAAATCAGGAAGAATCAAAGTAAGCTTAGCAAATTATTGTCGACTAGTTTGCTTTAATCTATATAGTGATTTTTTGAGATAAAAGACCTTGTTTGATATAGCAGGAGCAACAATGAGACCTTTAGGAAGAGTTATGTAAACTTCCTCCATGAGATCTCCATAGAGAAAAGCGTTATTGATATCCAATTGTTCTAGAACCCAACTACTTTGCACAGCAGCAGGAAGAAAGGTACAAATAGTAGTCATTTTAGTAACTGGGTTGAATAATCAATCCTCAAGGATTGAGTGTAGCCCTTTGCTACAAGGTGTGCTTTGTACCTTTCAATATTACCATCGACCTTGTGCTTAATATTGAAGACCCACTTGCAATCAATAGAGGTCTTGCCAGTAGGAAGATCAACCATGTTCACATATTATTCTGTGCAAGAGCAGACAGTTCTAATTACATGGCCTTTTTATGCAATCTCATATTCTTTAAGGTATGTGGGTAAGGTTTTATATATGGTGGAATGCCTATGTGTAATATATGGTTAGGTTTAGTTGATCTGAAGGTAGAGAAGATGGTAGAGGAGGTTGCAAGGTATGTAGAGGAGATTATAGACTGCAATCATGAGTTTACAAATGAGCAGATTGATGCTCAAGAGAAGTTAAGGATGACGAACTTAATATCTCAGGTTAAGTAGGAGAAATAGGTAAGGCAAATGTGATTAGGAAAGTATGAAAAAAATCTGGAGGAGAAGCATTGGTAGACGATTGTAAATGTTCATGTCTTGAGCTCTGCAAATCAGCAAGATGATGTTGAAGACATGCATTCTGAAGAACTTGAAGATTTTCAAACTAAGCATGATGAACTGATGTGCGAAGAATGGGAGCATGGTTGTAGGTCTCCATATAAGTGTTGGATTGTTGAAATGGAAACAACCATTCGTAAAAGATAACATCTTGAGAAGCAATAACTCGATGTATCTCCAGATCATACAATTTGTATCTCTTTGTTCCTTCTTGAAAACTCAGCATCATAAACACACAAGCTCGTGGAACGAGCTTGGCCCGATGTGTTGTTAGAATGGCTGCAAAACACAAGCAACCAAACACACACAAATGTTGATAACTAGGTTATTTCCTATGTAAAATCTCATATTGAGTCTGGTTATTTATTGAAGAACTTGGCAATCAATTAATCAAATGAATAGCAAGGATAACAGCATCATTCTAGAAGTAAGTAGGCATGTAGGCTTGAAAGAGCAAGGCATAAGCAATATTCAAAATATCCTGATGCTCCCTTACTACGCGCCTATTCTGTTGAGATGTATATACACAACTAAACTAATGACTAATCTCTTGATCCTAATAAAATTGTTTCATATCAAACTCTTAATTTCATTTAATCAAATCTTATGAGTACTAACCGCTCATCAAATTGTCTTTCTGCCATGCGACAAAAATGCTGACTTATTCTGATAAAAATAATATTATTATTAATATTAATGTTGTGATGTACTCTCCCTTTCTTCCCAAGATCATAATGGGGCCCATTATCAAATTGGGATAGGATCCTTTAGCACCAAGGCAATAGTGTCCTTGATGAGGCTACCATGAGTATAGCCATCACCATCCTTGTACATGCAAGCTTCTAACCTAACAATGTTGACGGCCTGCTCCAGGAAAGGCTAAGTGGCCAGAAGCGGGAGGCACTTCATTCATATCTTTCCATGCATTCCTTATATCTGATTTCACAAGCTCCACGGCCTCCTCCTTGGACACCTTTAATTCCTTGCCTTCATGTGACATTCAACCGCCGAAGGGATATGTTTTCTCTATTGCTCGAACTGCACGATTGGAGTTTTAACATGTTATAGTTACAATAATCGTACCTGCTCACATAAATTGGGTCTCTTTTATCTCTACTTTACGTGTTACTTTTCTTTATAAATGATATAACTTATTCCAAAGATGGAAAAATATTCGAGAATGAAAAGTTGCACAAGAGAAGTAACTGAATTGCAAGGCAAAGCTAACACGCACATAACACCGATAGATACAAACCTCCTTTAGATAATAAATACGAACTTGCAACAGCAAACCTCTGTTACTATTTGTTATGTGTTTTGTTATTGATATCTTTGGTTTTGCTACCCAAACATAGAAGCATGCAAGCATAAACAAATTACCTCTCCTGAGGCCAAGCCATCCATAAGTCGGCCAGCACTGTTCACAGCCTGGATGATCTTAGGGTTAATGGATATCCACTTGAAAGCCTCTTTTGTTCCCACCTCTCCCAATCCAATGTTGGATGCCATAGTTAATGTTAGAAGTCCAGCACTTGGTCCTGCCACGTCGATGTACTCTGCCACCTTTGGAACTAACCCTTTCTCACGCCAGATTGTTTCATCGTAGTAGCATCCTACCATGTCCTTGACAACCTAAGTCGCAATCAGAATATTTCTGGTTTTTAATCTTGGTCACGCCAAACAATTTTTTTTCCATTTTCTTATACCATTAGAGTAAATGAGGGCTTACTGACAAGTGTTGAAAACACTTATTATTTGTGTATGTTCTAGTATAAATTTAGGGTTGTTATTATTGTATTTAAGTGTGTTTTCTTTGTATAAATCTTGTAATTATACATTTTGCTCTTTTATCGTGATCTTTCGTTGTTCTTATGTTTTATTTATTTGTAGGAGCTTCATGGACCAAAATCGATGAATGCACGACCAAGATGACGAATGCACGACCAAGACGATGAGGAAGCGAGCAAGATGAATTCGACAAAGCAAAGAAGGCAAGATGGCTTAAACTAACTAAGCATGACCAAGCATGACAAGGCAAGGGGGAGGGAGTCAATCCACTTGGCTTGCTCCACCCAAAAATTCCGTGTCATGCATTGGAGGGCGCCAATGTGTTGGAGGACGCCAATGGTTACGTCAGCCTGGACCTCTTGCAATGAAAAAATTTATAACTTCCTCATACGAAGTCGGATTGAGGCGCCGTTAGCGGCACTGGAAAGAAGACATCCTTAGCTACAATTTGACCAAAACTCATATTTTAGTTTTGTGTCTAAGAGATCCAAATTGCAAGAATGGTAGACGTCATTGTAGCTGGAATGGAGTGACAAAAGTATGACAAATTGATGACCAAAGCATTGGAGGGCGCCAAGACTCATGGAGGGCACCAATATTCTTGCATTGGAGGGCGCCAATATGTTAGAGGGCGCTAATGCTTGCCTTGGTTGATTAATTGGCCAAAACTTTAAGGAGACATTGGTGACTCCTACATTTAACTTCTTGCTTGCCAAGTCCTAAAGCCATTTAACTTACTCTTACTAAGTCCTAAAGCCAAAAACATTTATGGAGAGTTGGTTAGATATTTAGGAAAAGAATTAGTTTGTTAAGTTAGTTTTGGATTGTAATATGACTTAGACATAATAATTTGTATTAAGTAGTAAGTTAAGGAGAATGGAATTAATTCCATTAACTTAGAAAAGAGAGGCAGCCGTGAGTGTGGAGAGGAAGGAAAGAAAAGAAAGAGCAAGAAAGGGGGAGAGAAGCTGAGAGAAAATGAAGAAGAAAAAGAAGGAGAAGAAAGGAGGAGAAAAGCTAAGGCAAAAATCAAGCTTAGGCTTAGACTTGTAACACTTTCTTTCTGTTAAACTCTTTACTTTTCTCTTGCTTTTGTTTATGTAATATATATATGTTCTTGCTTGTTTATATAATAAATATGTGTGAGTAGTTTGTTGTGATATGATTCCTTGAAAGCTTAAGTAAGCTAATGGTTTAAAATGGGTGAAAATGATAAGGTTCTTGTACTTGTTAAAAACTTAATGCTTAGTCTAGATTGGCCACCTAGAACTATGAAAATAATCGAGTCTTGATTTTCGAGAGGAGAAAGATTAGATCAAAAATTAATTAGTTGATCTGTTGCCTTGTAAGATAAGGATTTTCTTGGTAATTGGTTGTCCTACAGGGTGATACTTATAGTTGATGTTTAGCTAGGATTTTGTGTCTTGATGATTGCGAGGGCACATCAAGTTCACTTGGTCCTAGCTAAGTATTAGCTTAGACTAATTTAGCGCGAGAGCATAGATTAGTTGCCTTGAAACACTGGGACCATGACACGAACTTAAAAAAACCCACGAACCATTATGTTTGTTTAAGTGATCTTTGGTATCATATCATTTTTGCTATATTTGCTTGTCTTTCTATTTTGTCTTTGTTGTTATTATGTTGATATTTTGTGCATATTTGTGTGACAAGTTACCAAACCATCAAATCCAAATCAAAGTTCCTAAAACATAGTAAGTAAGCCGAGTAAGGTGTTCGCTTAATCCTCGTGGGATCGACAACCCTACTTCATAAAACTATATTACGACGGTGGTTAGAGGTGTTTCGCGATGCCAAAGACCACTCTAATCAATTTGGGCCATTGCCGGGGATTGAGTTTCAAAGCTAAATCTTAGCTTACGAACTTGGATTAGGAACTTTTGCCAACTAAAAAATTTTCTTGCAACTTGTCGGAAATTTTGTTTAGCTATTGCCACTCGCGGATTTTAATTTTTTGGCATTCTTAGAGTCCGAATTGGAAAAACACATGCTCTGCTGAAACTGTGCATTTGGTAGTCTTCTTTCATTTGCCATTGATTTCACCCAAATTGGAGTTCGGGCAAAAAAGTTATAGCATTTACAAGTCACAAAGGTCAAATCTGACGAGTCTTGCGAAAAACTTACACAAAAATTCTTGCCAAGAAATTTTAAGTTCGCATTTATTTTTCCGAGGGTCAAAACATCTGAATTTGTAAAAGCAAGCAACACAACTTTATGGACATGGAAGTCATCTTTCCATAGCCGCTGAGTTTACCTATTTTGCAGTTCGGACGAAGAAGTTATTGCATTTTGAAGACACAAAGGTCATTTCTGTCAATTCTTGCGAAAAACTTGCTCGGAAATTTTGGCCAGCTCGCATTTTATTTTTCCTAAGGTCTTAGATTCCGAATTTGAACATTCAAGCCAAGATGAACTTGTAGTATTGGAAGTCTTCTTTCCATTGCCATTGAGATCATCTATTTTGGAGTTCGAACAAAAAAGATATTGTATTTTGAAGTTGTATGCGCAAAATACGATTTTTAGTCAAAGTTGAAGCATTGGAAGTCTTCTTTCATTTGCCATTGACCTTGTCTAAATAGGAGATCAGACAAAAAAGTTATAAATTTTTTAAGTCGCATGCCCAAAATGCGCTCAACCACCAACTTCCTTTTGGAAAGCAAAGTGGACGTAGTACACTTGGAAAGGACATTACGACAAGAAAAATTGCAACAAGAGAGGCTAAATCAAGAAAGGATGAATTCCTTTTGTTGCCATTGGTATAATGGAATTCAAAGATCATTTTTTGACGACGAAGTTGAGGACACACATGAACTGGTGGAAGCAAATCAAAGAAAACTCGATCTCACCCAAGCTCAGCTTTGGACTTGTGAGTGGTGCGGATGTGAGGGACATGAGAAAAGTCAATATGAAGAATACTGGTTCCCTACCCGCCATGGAGCACCCTCAGATTATGAGAATTTTGAGCGTTGCGGTGAGGGGCAACATGAAACCATTTGTATTCCAACTTGGAGCGGAAATCCTTATTCCTCATGGTGCAAAGAAGAAGTACAACCTCTAAGGTCCGATACCCTTGAAGATATGTTAGACTCAATGGAAGCAAGAATGGATAAGATGTTTGAAAATGGCAATGATATACTACTCAATGAGTTTGAGAAATTGTGTACGCCAAGTCAAACTTCTAAGAGAGTGCAAGCTCACTCAGATGATATTTGCACTAGCGCACATACAAAAGATGCCATCTTCATTAAACCATTCGAGCTAATCTATCATTTAGGGAAAAACAATGAAGTGCAAGTGGAGGATGACGATAAACAAATGGACTTGAATGTTGAGGAACCTTCATACGTTCCTCAACAATCATGCATCTATCCAACATCATTTCTAGAAGATTTATATAGTATAAAGAACAAGGGTCATTTTTAGGATTTTGAAAAAGAGGATTGGTACCAGGAAACCACGATGAGCTAGTTTATTCATGCCAACGCACTTCCAAGAGGATGAAAAGAATGAGGAAAAGGAGGAATGTAAAGAAGAGATTGGGATTGAAAAGAGCACTAAAAAAGAAGCTGACAAGCCTATTACTAGTGCTAATTTCTTTGTGCGTAAATCTTGCTCAACCATAGATTTGGTGAATATTGAAGATTCAGAGGAAAAAGAGGAAGCCATATCTAAGGAAGAGTCAAGTGTCATCCGCTATAATATTCTACCTCGACTTCAAGATCCAAGAAGATTTGCTAAACCTTTACTCTTTGAGATGGTAAGTGATGGAAAAACACCCTACCAGAATGTTGAACAACCTCCCACTCTTGGTTGGGATTGGTTAAATTTGGGTGAGGTTAAAAAATCTCTCAACCCTATGATTAATGTGAGTGCTATTGACCAGTTGGTTGATTGGCACATGTCTGCATTTTTGCGATTGATGAGGGATAAGAAGTTACTCTTATATGATTGTTGTGCTCAACAATTTATATTGGGTATTGACCTAGGCATGAAAAGTTCGAACACGAAGGTGACTATAGCAAAAATAGCACTAACTCACAAAATGAGCATACCGTATTACTACTTGGTGACTCAACTAGGCTTATAGCCAAAGGGGTTACAAGGAGAGGTAGTTCATCATGGTACGCCAATTATGAATTGTGTGATTTGCGAAAGTCAAAGTTGAATCTATGACCCATCAGAATGGGGCGTCTGGTTTTGAAGCTTTCCAGGAACGCAGTATAAATAAAAGCCAAAAAAAATTGCGTAGATTGTATTATAAAGTGTGTTAATTTGTTTGCATTTTATTTGTGTGTGTTTGTTTAGATTTAATGTCTTTTGTTTATATAAGTGTAACAACTTAGGGCACTCTATCCACATATGACATTGACCATGGCAAGACAACAAGCCCATCTTGAAGAACACAGGCGCACAATGATCTGCAGTAGGCATACAACGAATTGACCAGGGAGCTCCTTTTTCCTTTGTTTTTATTTTTTTCCTTTATTATCATTTTGTATTTTTGTGATATATGTTGTTTGTTCATATTTTTTTGTTGTCTGCTTGTTTTGAGATAGTTTATTCATATCTTTGGTGATCCGGTATGAAAGTGTTTCGATTTGAGCTCTGCAGGGTTCGATCTTCATGCTACTTCTTAACGTACTAGATCATCGAGATAAAACTATCTCAAATTTTGTTTTCTTTTTGTAATTAGGTGTTTATTAGTATATTAGCACCTTAAGGACAATGTGTCATTCAAGTGTAGGGGAGGGTTCTCTTCAGGAATTTTCCTTTTTATGTTTAGTATGTTTATATATGTGTGTTTAGGTCTAGACTTGGTATAAATTTTTTAAAATTTGACCCCCTTCAAAAAATTTCAACTTGTGTTTAAAGATTTATCACCTTATTAGTTAGGAATTTAACTCGAGCGCAAAGCTTAGGAATATATAGAAACCTCACACTCAGTTATTTAGACTAGTGGTTTCGCTATTTAGAGTATACTAGAATGTTAATGTGCGAACCTTGTGAGAACTTTGAGCCGAAGAATGAGACATCCGTCTCCAATTCTTTTCATGAGGTGCATACTAAGTTGGTTGATTAAAGTATCCTACTAGTACTTGTCATAGTCTTAGTTGTATGGAAGCTAGTGGGAAGACGGGGGCATTTCTTTGACATTTGAGCCTAGAGCTTTAGAGACAAAATCCAATAATTTCCAATTGCGTAAACTAATTTGAACCTAGCCTTTTCTTGATAATAGACTAGGTAACCAACTTTTAGCCTAAATGACCAAACTTCCTTACCTTTGACCATCGTATCCGAGGATTATAGGAAAAGTTGTATGGGTTTAGTTGGTAGTTTCATGTAAATGGTTTAAGTCATGGAAATTGTTGAAAATTAAGTGGCCAAGTGTAGAAGCCAAGTTTATGCCTAGAACATGCTAAGTTATTTATTTTGTTTATGTTAAAAAAAATGTGTGTTGTAAATATTGTGTTAGAAAATAAAAAAAAAAAGAGAAAGAAAACAAAACAAAAGAAAAAAACAAAAAAACAAAGAAAAAAATGCAAAAAGAAAGTTAGAAAATAAAGCATGAATTCTAGGCTTAAACTCGAGCTTCAAAGTCATAGAATTTTGGGAAAGTGGGTGAGAGCTTAATTATTCTAAGTGAGGGTGTCTAGATTAGACGAGTGATACTGTAATGTCCTCGGATTGGGTGGTTTAACTACTATCCAAATTTTTACCTCACCTCTACCTGAGCCCCCTTACAACCTGATATAAAGACCTCCTGATCATTAACAACCGTATGATTAAAGATATCACTAAGTAGGACGTAGGATGCCTAGATTTATATTGGCTAAGTATGCGAGTGATAGGAAGTTGCCTACTTATATAATAAGTGAGATAAATTTCTTATCATTGAGAGATTAATGTTATAGTGTCTTTTACATAGTGTTAACATTAGTTTAAATAATTAAGTGTTAGAGGTGTTTATTGATTCGTTTGTTTTGTGATTAAGTTAATGAACGAGCTATGTAGGGATAGTCTTTTGACTTGAGCTGATATTTTTTAGGGGAGTTATTTTACGAATTCTTTATCCATGTCTTTTCCTTTTTATATGTTTTTCTTTTATCGTGATTAATGTTTTTTTTTATTTTATATGTGTCCGCATTTGAGTTTTGCTTGGGGACAAGTAAAGATTCAAGTGTGGAGATGTGATAAGTGTCGAAAACACTTATTATTTGTGTATGTTTTAGTATAAGTTTAGCGTTATTATTATTGTATTTAAGTGTTTTCTTTGTATAAATCTTGTAATTATACATTTTGTTCTTTTATCATGATCTTTCATTGTTCTTATATTTTATTTATTTTTAGGAGCTTCATGGACCAAAATCGAGTAATGCACGACCAAGACGACGAATGCACGACCAAGACAATGAGGAAGCGAGCAAGATGAATTCAACAAAGCAAATAAGGCAAGATGGCTTAAGCTAACTAAGCATGACCAAGCATGATAAGGCAAGGGGGAGGGAGTCAAGCCACTTGGCTTGCTCCACCCAAAAATTCCGTGTCATGCATTGGAGGCAGCCAATGTGTTGGAGGGCGCCAATGGTTACGTCAGCCTGGACATCTTGCGACAAAAAAATTCATAACTTCCTCATACAAAGTTGGATTGAGGCGCCGTTAAAGGCACTAGAAAGAAGACATCCTTAGCTACAATCTGACCAAATTGCAAGAATGGTAGACATCATTGTAGCTAGAATGGAGTGCAACCACTTTAGTGATAAAAGCATGACAAATTGATGACCAAAGCATTGGAGGGTGCCAAGACTCATGGAGGGCGCCAATATTCTTACAAATTTTATCATATTTTTATCATTTTATGAAGGATAAAATAGTCATTTCACATGACAAAAAATTAAAAAAAGTCTGATTTGGTCGGTGGGGACCCGAGATAAACATTTTTGAATAAAATAGGGACGGATTAATCATTTATGTAACAGGAGGGACCCAATAGGAGATTTTGATAAAGACCAGGGACCTAAGGGTAATTTGCCCATTTTAATATGTTGATGTCTAACACTTTGTTCTGTGATATGAGTTTTTAAGTTTAAAGATGTTCCGTTCTTTATTCAGATATTGGGAAATTTTCACTATAGTTGGTGTGCTTGACTATTTGAAAGTTTTGCATCAACACTGGTCACTTTCAAGCTTAATTTTTGTTCCTTTCATGCATAATATTGGTACACCGGAATCTGGATGTTGGTACCCTTAAACTTGAATATTGGTACCCTCATAATTGAAATTTGGTACCCTTCCACCTGAACTTTTATGCTAACAACCATGGATATTGATACCCTTCAATTTGAGTATTGGTGCCTATATATTTGAGGGTTGGTACCCTTCGACTTGCATATTGGAACTAACATATTTGGTTGCTGGTATCATTGAGCTTGAATATTAGTTTGGGTCATGTTGTGAGGATTACATGATGGATCTTTGTATATTGATACCTATATCGCCATGTAATCCCATCATCATTCAAGTATTATATCATCGCATAATCCCAGGAATCATATATTACACATTCAAAATCACTCATTCAAACAAAAATTAAACCATAGCATATTCCCATCATCGTTCAAACTAAAATATCGCGACAATCACGTTCAAATGTTTGATTACAAATAAAGGTGCCTATGTTGCAATTCGAAAATAATTAGTACATCTACTTCCTATATTACCATTCGTGCATCTTCTCCAGTAATGTAGGCAACAACATATTGTCTCAATTAACAGTTATCTTGCAGTATATGTCTTTCCTCAACTTATTCAAAGCATTCTTCTTTTTAGCTATCCAAGAACTCACATAGTATATTACCCCTCCCCCACTCATGACTATAGCAAGTAATAACTTGCATGTGAATAGGCCACAACTAAGTTGTTGGTCTGTCGTAGCAATCCTTGCATAATATTCCATTTGAAGTTGTGAATGTCGATCATCATGATGTCATATAAGTAGTCTTTGACAAGACCTTGTAATTTCTTCCCACTTGCTATCATATTATCAATGTCATTGCCTACAATCATAAAATTATCCAAAATAAAACACCCCTTCGCGACAATATCAATCAAATAGACTTTGTAGTGTGTATTGTCACAAAATGGGAAAATCTACTACAATAGGCAAACAAGAATAAACATCAAGTTCATGCCATGTAGGAAGTGGTTGTGTATCAATTTAAATAAACTTACATATGGTATTGTCGAGAAGTAATCCACTGCAAAGAGGTAAGCTTCTGTAATCATCATACTGATATCGCAACGAAGCTCTAACCATTCAACCTCTGATATCTTATCAATGCTAGAGTATGAATACATCAAAAAATTTGCCTACATTATATAAATACAGTAAAGCATAAGACTTCATTTGTGTTATACTGATTAAATATAATTAGGAGCTAATGTTTAAAAGCTCATAGATCTGTGATTGGGAAAGATAGTATGGTCGATAATGGTTTTCTGATTGTAGAACCCTCTTGTGACTACACGTGCATATGCATCAACTATGTTCGTTGACACCCACAACCTGTTTTGCAGTGTATTGAAATCATATCTTGATATATGGAGGCCTTGTCCCAAATATATCAACTTCCCACTACGAAAATAACCAAATGAATAACATTTTGCCACTTCTGCAACCATCTTGGGAGTGATGACTATGTCGGTGACAGAGGTTTTCGAATTTAGATTCTTAGCTTGACTTTTTCTGAAGGCCACTCTATCGACAAGTTGAACATCCTGATCATCCCTCTTTTTTTTCCTTTTATGATCTTGGCCTTCTTGTATTTGTAGAGATCGGTAAATGGGGTTTTGCATGCTTGGCTAGGGAATCTTTCCCTCTTCTCCTTCACTAGCTCTATAGTTGTAGCTTCTGCCAGTTCTTGTGTCAATCCCAATAAAAAACTAGGCATGTCATCAACCGGGATAGCCCTTACACTTATCTTGGTCACCTTCGCCCCTACACTCTTCTCTATCATCGACTCATCTGCTAGTTTAAATAGCAAAACTATAAGATGATCAGCATCACTGTCTAATTCGTGGACCTCTTTATGCTGCATCCTTTTGTCTTCTATCTCAACATCATCAGTGACATCGTTAGGAAGTCCACATATCTCAACCGCATCAATGATGTTGTTAAATTTAGACTGCATGTTCCTTCCCTCATCAAGATTTGTGTCTTCATCAACAATCTTGTCTTCAATGTCGCTATTAGGGGCCATTAATAACATTGCACTAATATAACATGTGTAAGGGACCAATATTGCAACTAGTCTTAGCAAGTCAGATATATGAAGCTACTCACCAAAACAAGTTTTCTCTTACGATAAGTAAAATTGATCAATTTAGTGACATCATTCCAAATGATTTCTTTTTGCCCAGCCAGCACTTCATCTGGTCTTGTGTCCTCATTTACTTCCTCCTCTGCTTCATCCTCAGCTTCATCCTCTGTTGCATCCTCCTCAACTTCATCTGCTTCCTCCTCGGCTTCCTCTCCCTCTTATCCCAAGTTCTCTTTAGCTTGCTCCACTTCCTCATCTTCCTCGCCATCTACTGCTTCACTCTTCTCCTGGGTGACCTTCCTCTCTTCTATTATTTTCTCTAAAGCCCGTTGCTATTGTATGAGGTCAAAATAAACTTTGTATAGCTAACAAGAGGATGAATGAACATAAGTAAGTTTACATGTGTTCAAGTAATTTATTTAATCAATCAAACTATAAGATAAGCTGTAATTACCTATTATGTTGACAATTTGCTCCACTTCTCTGGTCCAGTTGCATTGTTTATGGCGCGAGTGACATGAGGGTTGCTTTTTTATTTGATTTGGTTGAAGTACTCAACCAAAGCATATGTGTTCCCCCCATCTTTACAAGTGAACTATAATTAAACTTGTCCAAAGTTAACAAAACCTCGTCGTTCAAGTCATCTACCATAAACTTGGCTCAGTTGTATCTTCTAACTTGGGATATCTGCTCTAGGTAGCTCTAATAATACCCTGGGATGACTTTTGAGATGTGCGGCGCAATAAATACACCAAGAGCATATAAGATATATAACTTGACCCAGTCATAGTTATGTATCTTCTTCTTACTCAACAAAACGTCTATTACATCTGCAACCTTAGCACACAATTCTTTGGATAATGGAACTCCAAATTTGGCCATATCATTTTTGAACAGTGCATCACAGAATCCGCCCTTCAGGTCCATTAATTTGCTGCCAAAATTTAGCTTGTACATCTATTGAAAATGATCCTCTGGCACCATGAATTTCTGCTCTCTGTTCATCCAACTGAGCACCTCTTTAACACCTTTCGGGGATGGATCATGATGCTTCATTAGTAGAAAAAAACCAAATCTAGCCACTTCGATTAAGGCTCCCCTCTCTTTCAGGTCGTTGAGGCATCTATGGTTTAGAAGGCTTTCGTTGATTTTGATGATGCAACTAGGTTGGCAAACAAGTCTCATCTATAACAACCAAACATAACTAATCAGTGATTCACTATATTCATTCATAAACTAAAAAATTACTCTACCCATACCTTCTTCCCTCTGCTCTCTTCTTCCCCTGCCATTGCGCTCTTCTTCCCCTGTTTTGGGGTCTTTTTAGTACTGAGCTATTCTTTTTGGTTTTTCTTCATCTTTACTGCACAAGCTATAGCATAAATACCAAGAACATCAATGAAGATAGGTTCTAATATAACATACCAGAGTTACCCGTATTAACAGGTATGGTATCAATACTGCATGCCAGATGTACCAATCTTAAAGAAAAGGGTACCAATATTGCATTGCAAGAGTAGAAAAATTGCATATAACATGTACCAAAATCACCAAACGCCAATACTAATATTCATAGATTATTCCATAGGGTAAATAAGGGAATTGTATTAGTTGGAGTAGATAATATTGTACCTGATTGGGGAGATGAGTCAGTATGCCAAAGTGATAATATGGAGTGCCAGAGCAATGAGGTAGAGTGCTAGATCGACGAGGCAAAGTGTCGAATCAACAAGGCGGAGTGCCAGAGTGATAAGATGGAGTGCTGAGGCAACAAGATGGTGGTTGGGTCGAGTAGTGCTGGGGTCGCAGCTTAGAGATGGTGGTACTAGGGTCAAGTGGTAGGGGTCGAGTAACTGGGTATATCGAGGATATGGCAGTGCTGCAGTCGAGTGGGTGGGGTCGATTGGGTGGGGTTAGGGTTAATTGAATATTTTGAATGGAAAAGATTTAGAGATATTGAATTATAGAAAATAAAATTTATATTAAATGTGAATGGATAAAATCTTAGGATTCTATTCAATTTTTTTAAAAAATTAGGTGTGATAAAGAAATAATAGATAATGAGTGATTTATTTTATTAGTCTAACACCCATTGTACCATTACACTTAATAACCATCGAATTAAGATTTTAATGTAAAAATTTTCATCCAATAGACTAAAAATAATCCCCATGGTAGGAAATACTTTTTAGTAGTCCTTATTGAATCCAATGTTAGGCTCATGACCCGACTTGAAGCCAGAAAAGTTCAACAAAACTTAAAAGTGCCACATGATGGAATTATCTAACCCAAAATCATAATATGTAGCATGGTTTTCTGCAAAATCCAACCCAACTCTGATGAACCTTTCCAGCTTTTGGCCAAGTCATTAGCTAGACACATAAAGATTCTTCTATTGGATTTGTACAAAACTATGCCACATGGCACGTAGTTGCTCAATATCTCATTTTCCTGTGCAATTTCGTTCAAAATGAAATCACATGCCCCACATACGATTTTGTACTGACCTGGGCATGAAATATTTTCCTCAAGAAACCTCATCCAATTATTGTCGATTGAATGAATCCTTAGTTAAAAAACCTGTCGAACAGATAACCTTAGTAAACCCTTTTTTGAGGTAAAATTTTTGGGAAAATCAGAAGGAATAGAGCATATTGATAATGTAGGAACCTGTCTTAATGTTGATCCTGTTATACATGATCTCGCGATGTACGTTTACCAAAGGAGGCTGATTCTCTCTGAGTCATCTAGGTACTCATCAGTATAAGATATTAGAACTACATTAAATACAACATGATCAAAAGAAATCTATCGGGCATGATTCGAGAGCACGTTTACCACTCACTTGACATCACTTCAGATATGTAAAATGTCAATCTCTCAAACCCTTGCAAGCAACTCTCTATAGATCAGAGCCACCAGGTGATAGTCTCGAGCAGCAGCATGATCTGCTTAGAGGATGGCCAAGACCGAACCTACACATGTACCCTAGACATATCTTCAACCATTGTCAGTTCCTTGCCTATTGTGTGCCATTGCCCACTAATGTCATGCCCAATGCCACCCTCATCCGCTATAGGACAATCCATCCCCTTTGATAAAGTCTCCCTAAGAATATGTTGGTCGTGAAGGGTGTGTACTTGATTAGGATCAAGCATAATTGAGGCAAGTGTTAGACACTATCTCCGTAAGACAAGATTGTCCCATATATTTCATGTGCTATGGGCTATGGCAATCATCCCCAATATACAATGACTATTGGGCATTTCCAAGATCATTGCAAATGAATCTCAAAACTTTTGGGCGACCCCGTATATACCTAAAACTTTCAAACTTAGAGAGAGAGAGAGAGAAAGAAAAACTATTGCTAATGAATGCATATGCAATGAGTCATTGGGATAAATGAAATAGAACGGGTACCTCTCTATTTATAGGTGAGGAAGCCATCATCCAAAGAGACACAAGCACTTATGAAGAGTCACTATAAATTGAAAAGTATCCCTTCGGATGGCCTTATGGATAGGTCTTATCCAAATTTGTGTACCTTTGGATGACATTCTGGATAAGCTTTATCCACCTCTAGCCTCTTCGCATCCCTTTGGAGTTTTTCCTCCTTGGGATTTTGGGCTTTAGGACCCTCAGCCCCATAGCGAAGAATCTCCAAGGGATTTGGGCTCATTCACCTATTTTACCAACAATCCCCCACATGAATGATGACCAATGTATGCAGACACTGATTCAAAAGTTCTAATGTCTTATTATTGCATCGAGATACGTAACTTACAACTTTGAACCTTCTCTAGTAAAATGTTATCAGATTTACTTACTGCTCGATGAACATTATGTCTTGAACTTTCAGCTTTTGGCGTAAAACAAGACAATAACATTTACACAATAATAATCCTAGTATATTTGGGTTCTCACATTATGTCTATTTTAGCCATGGACCGTATCTTGGATTCATAAGTGTTTTCCTATTTGAAGCAGTCTCACTTCATACTTACATAGGTGATCTCTTATCAGAAGTATCCTACCGTACTCCACCTTTAACATGGTATAAGAATCATTAAAAGCATAATGTTTAACCTTTCCACACCTCTGCAGGTCAACACCTGGGTAGTTTCTGAGAATGAGATAGGTTCCAGGTGATTAGCTGAACCCTCCATAACTTAGTTGTCTCATTGAACCAAGTTTGTAGGATCTTCACCCATCATGGTTGAGTTACTGCTATGGACATCCTTTATTGTATGGACTTTAATCCCATTTCCCTTACTGTGTTTTATATTTGATCTCTATTGATTCCTTTCATAAAAGGATCAGCTATATTGTCCAAAAACTTTACGTAACTAATGGTGATCACCCCCCTTTATGGATATATCGAGACTTACCATTATATAATATACTTTGTGCTCTCCCGATTGGGACATGCTATCACAATATATCAATATGAGAGGCACCAGTTTGCCCCAACATGGAATATCCTATAGGAAGTTTTTGAGCCATTCACCTTCTTCCCCAACTTTGTCTAGTATTATAAACTCTGACTTCATATCTAAAGGACTTCCAAGACACAGTCGGAAGACACAGCTATGCATATTTATTTAGAGGACTTCCAAGATACAACTCCTCCTCTGATAGTAATTACGTATCCACTTGTGGATTTGGAGTCCTTAGTGTCCGATATCCAGTTTGCATCACTATATCCTTCTAATACAGCTGGATATTTAGCATAGTATATGCCATGGTTTATGGTATGCTTCAAATACTATAAAATCCTTTTTAAAGCTAGCCAATGATCCTTTCCTAGATTACTTGTAAACCTACTAAGCTTGCTTACTGAGTATGCAATATCTGGATGAGTACAATTTGTTAAATACATTAAGCTCCTGATAATTTGAGCATACGTCAGTTGAGATATTTTATCCCCTTGATTCTTGGCTAAGTGTAGACTCAAGTCTACTAGAGTCTTAACTGGAGGTTTGTCAAAAGCTTTGAATTTCTTGAGCACGATTTCCACGTAGTGGGATTGTATCAAGACAATTTTGTTAGCTTTCCTAGAGATCTTTATCCCTAATGTTACGTCTGTCAGACCCATATCTTTCATGTCAAAGTGGTTCTTTAAAATGTTCTTAGTTTTCACAATAACCTCTTTGTTGCTTCCCATAATTAGTAAGTAATTCACATAGAGATATACAATTACGTAAGCTTCAGGTGTGCCCTTAATGTAAACATATTTATTGTACTTGTTGATCTTAAATCCATTTGATAGTATCATCCTGTCAAATTTCTCATGCCACTGTTTCGACACTTGCTTTAGCCTGTACAGTGACTTGACTAGTTGGCATACTTTATGCTCTTGTCCAAGAGACACAAACCCTTCAAGTTGCTCCATGTATATCTCCTCTTCTAATTCTCCATTCAGGAAAGCTATTTTTACATCCATCTAGTGGATCTCAAGGTTTTAGAGAGCTGCAACAGCTATAAGTACTCTAATTGATGTGATTCTTGTGACAAGTGAGTACATGTCAAAGAAATTATGTCCCTCTTTTTGTTTGAACCCCTTAGCTACCAATCGAGCTTTCTACTTGTCGATTGATCCATCAGCTTTGTATTTCCTTTTCAAGATCCATCTGCATCCCAAAGGTTTATAGCTTGGTGGGAGATCCATGATTTTTCATGTGTGGTTTTACATGATGGACTCTATCTCACTATTGATAGCTTCCTTCCAGAGAGGAGCATCTAGACTCGACAATGCCTCTTGGATTCTCCTGGGTTCATCTTCTAATGCATAGGTTAGATAGTCCAGACCAAAGGATTTGGTTACCTTCGTCCATTTGCTACATCTAGATTCATCATCTTCCTGATTTGACCCTTACGCAGCCTCGTGAATTCTTTTCTTGGGACTTCCTTCCTTTCTTTCCTTATTAGGAAAGATATTCTTAAAGAATGTTGCATTTATTGATTCTATGACCATTCTCGTATTTATTTTTGGGTTCTCAAATTTGTGCACCACAAATCAATAAGCACTACTATTTTGTGTATATCTGATAAAGATGCAATCAATGGTCTTAGGTCCTATTCTCATCTGCTTAGGCTTAGGTATTCAAACTTTTGCTAGACACCCCCACACTTTAAGGTAACCATAAGAAGTTGTCTTCTTTTCCATAGCTCGTATGGGATTTTATCCCTTTTCTTGTGTGGCAACTTGTTTAGAATATGGTTAGCTGAGAGCACAGCTTTCTCCCACATGTTTGGGGTAAGCCCGAGCTAATCAACATAATGTTCATCATCTTTTTAAGAGTTTGATTTTTGTATTTAGCTATGTCATTCGATTGAGGTGAGTACGGAGTAGTCATCTGATGAATAATACCGTGTTCTAGGCAAAGTTCCTTAAACGAAGCTACATACTCTCCTCCTCGACCACTTCAGATCATTTTGATTTTTACGGTGAGTTGATTTTCAACCTTATTATTATACCTCTTAAAGGCCTCAAGAGCTTCATCTTTTCGTTTTAGGAGATATACGTAATAGTATCTTATGCAATCATCGATAAATGTGATGAAGTATTTCTTCCTGCCTTTAGTTTGCACGTATTTCATATTGCAAGTATTCGTATGAATTAACTCTAAAGGCGTGGTACTTCTTTCCACCAAATGGAAAGGTGCTTTGGTCATTTTAGCCTCTACACATACCTCACATTTATTAGAAGTATTGAACTCTAGATTTGGTAATAAATTTAAACTTACTAACTTTCCTAGCAAGTTTAAATTTACATGTCATACTCTACCATGCCATAAATTAGAACACTCGGCCAAGTAAGAAGAAGCTTTAACTTTATTCTCCCTGTCAAAAGAGCCCCTTTTCTAGGTAATCCTTTCCTACAAATTGATCATCTTTGGTCAGTACAAACTTATCAGCCTCAAATACAAGCTTAAGATCGGCTTTGCTTAACAGTGAGCCAGAGACTAAGTTTTTGCAAATGTTTGGGATATGTAGTACGTCCTTGAGGGTCAGCACCTTTCTCGAGGTTAACTTTAGGACCACCTTATCCAGACCAACAATTTTGGACATAGCAAAGTTTTTTATAAATAGCTTTCGACCAGTTATCGGTACATAGATTGAGAACATCTCCTTATCCAAGCAGACATGATGAGTTGCACCCGTGTCCATGAATCACTCTCTCGGATTGTCCACCAAGTTGGCCTCGAACACCACAGCTGACAGATCTATCTCGGACAAGTCTTCAGCTAGGCTAGCTAGTCCTTGATTGTCCTTTTTTAGCAAGCGATAATCCTTAGCCATGTGGCTGGGTTTTCCATAGTTGTAGCAGTCGCCCTTGATTTTCTTTTTCTTCTTAGGCTCTTGCTTCTCCTACTTATCCCCAGACTTCTTCCTCTTCTTGACACCTTTTCCATCAGTGAGGTTTACGATTGTCTCAGGGGTGGCCTTGCCTTGCTTGACTTTGGACTTATGATTGTCTTCCTCGATCTGAAGCATTACAATCAAGTCTTCTAGGCTCATGTCCTTCCTCTTATGCAAGAGGTAGCTCTTGAAGTCCTTTTAGAGCGGGGGGAGCTTCTCGATCATCGCAGCTGATAAGTGTCAAAAACATTGATTACTTGTGTACATATTAGTATAAGTTTAGTGTTGTTATTTGATTTAGGTAGATCTTTCTCATTAATTTTGTCCTAGACTAGTTAGCTAACCAAAAAGGTAATCTAAACTAGTTCTTTGTGGTTCGACACTCTACTTCACTATTATTGCAATGGGTGTTTGTTTGTTGGCACAAAAATCACCCTCGTCAATTGGCACTATTGTCGGGGAACTAGGCAAAGGACATTTGAGTAGGTTAGCAAATTGGGATTAGGACATGTTTCTTTTTCTTTTTTGTTAGCTTTAGTTTTTGTTGAGGTTGTAGAGATGGATTCCTTCGGGTATCATTGGTATAATGGAATTCAAAGTTTATTTTATGACAATGAAGTTGAGGATATACATAACTTGGTGGAAAAAATCAAAGGGAACTCAATCTCATAATAACTTAGCATTGGACTTGCGCGTGGTGCGGATGTGTGGGACATGAACTAATTCAATGTGAAGAATACCATGCCAAGACTGGAGCACCCTCATATTATGAAAATTTTGCACATTATAATGAGGGGCTGCATGACACCATATGCATGGAGATGTTGAGTGGAAATCCTTATTCCTCATTGAGCGAAGAAGAAGTACAACCTCTAAGGACAAATTCCCTTGAAGATAGATTGGACTCAATGGAAGCAAGAATGGATGAGATGTTGGAGAAATTATGTGCGCCAAGTCAAACTTTTGAGAGAGTGCAAGCTCACTCAGATGATATTTGCACTAATGCACTTAAAGAAGATGCCATCTTCAATAAACCATCAGAGCTAATCCATTATTTATGGGAAGACGATAAAGTGTAAGTAGAGAATGATGATAAGCTAATGGACTTGATAGTTGAGGAACCACCATTCGTTCCTCCACCATCATACATTAATCCAATGTCATTCATATAAGGTTTATATAGTCTTGAGAATAAGGGTTGTTTATGAGATTTTGAAATAGAAGACTGGTACCTAGAGAACCAAATGAGCTTACTTATTCATACCAATGAACTTCCAAAAGAGGATGAACAAAATGAGAGAAAAAGGAAGGGAAAGAAGAGATTGGGGTTAAAAAGAGCACTAAAGAAGAGAATGAAGAACATATGACTAGTGCTCCTTTCCTTTTGCATAACTCTAGCTTAACCAAAGATTTGGCGAATATTGAAGATTTGGAGCAAAAAGAAGAAACCATATCTAAGGAAATGTCTAGTATCATCCGCCACAATATTACACCTCGACTTCAAGATCCAAGAAGATTTGATAAACTTTTAATTTTGGAAGGTGAAAGAAAAATACCCAGTCATAATGTTAAACAACCACCCACTCTTAGTTGGGACTGGTTAGGTTTGGGTGAATTTAAAACACCTCTCAATCCAACAATTAATATGACTGCGATTGACCCTTTGGTTGATTGGCATATATCTGCATTTTTGCGATTGATGAGGGATAAGAAGTTACTCCTATATGATTGTTGTGCTCAACAATTTATATTGATGAGTTCCTTTCTATTATGAACACGAATGTGACTGTAGCAAAAATACCATTGTCTCACAAGATGAGTGTACTACGTTACTACCTGGTGACCCGATTAAGCTTAATGCTAAAAAGGTCGCAAGGAGAGGTACTTCAGCGTGGTACGCTATTAAGGAGCTGTGTGATTTGTGAATATCAAAGTTGCACTTGTGACTCATAAAAATAGGGCATCTGGTTTTCAAGCTTTCCAGGAACGCAGCGTAAATAAAAGCCAAAAAAATTAGCATAGTTTGTATCATATGTATGTTAAAATAATTAAGTTCTCACCCATTTTCCCAATATTCTACGACTCTAAAGCTCGAGGTTATGCCAAGAATTCATGCTTTATTCACAACTTTCTTTTTGCACTTCTTTTCTTTGTTTTTCTCCCTTTTTTATTGTTTTTTTATTGTTTTCTTTTTCTTTTTTTAACTAACATAATATTTACAACACACATTTTTTTATAAAATAAACAAACTAAAATAACTTAGCATGTTCTAGGCATAAACTCGGCTTCTACACTTGACCACTCATTTTTCTAAAATTTTCACAACTTAAACCGTATCCATGAAGCTACCAACTAAACCCATATAATTTATCCTAATATCCTCGGATATGATGGTCAAAGGTAAGGAAGAATGATAATTTAGGCTAGAAGTTGGTTAGCTAGTCTATAATCAAGAAAAGGCTAGGCTCAAATTGGTTTAAAGCAATTGGAAATTATAGGATTTGGTCTCTAAAGCTCTAGGCTCAAATATCAAAGAAATGCCCCCGTCATCCCACTAACTTCTGCATAACTAAGATTACGACAAGTAATATTAGGATACCCTAATCAACTAACTTAGTATACACCTCATGAAAAGATTTGGAGACGGATGTCTCCTTCTTTGGTTCAAAGTACCTAACAAGGTTCGCACATTATCATTCTAGTCTAGTCTAAATAGTAAAACCACTAGTCTAAATAACTAAGTGTGAAGTTTTCACATATTCCTAAGCTTTGTGTTCGAGTTAAATTCCTAACTAATAAGGTGATAATATTCTAACACAAGTTGAAAATTTTTGAAGGGGGTTAAATTTTGAAAAATTTATACCAAGTCTAAACCTAGACACAACAAACTAAACATTATTAATATACAAGGAAGATTCCTGAAGGGAACCTTCCCCCACACTTGAACGACACACTATCCTCAATGTGGTTAATATACTATTAAATACCTAATTACAAAAAATAAAATAAATTTGAGACAATTTTACCTTAATGATCTAGTACACTAAGAAGCATCAGGGAAATTTAACCCTGAAGAGCTCAAATGGGAACACTTCCGTACCAAATTACCAAAAATATGAATAAACTTATCTCAAGATACACAAAACAAAGATAAGTAAACAAATACAAAAGTAAACAGATAAATACAATATCACACAAAGTTACAGCTATAAACTAAAGAACAAAATCGAATGACATAACACATATAAAAGAACAGAAAATAGAAAAATAATAATAAAAATAAAATAAAAGAAAGAAAAAGGAACTCCCTGTCACTCATCCGGTAATGGTCTCGGCTAGATCCTGCATCATCCACCATCGTAGAAGTCGTTCTGGGCATTCAGTAATTTGTGCCAGAGGTCGGGTAGGCTTAGACTTGTGATTTGTGAGTGAAAATTTTCGATGTGGGTGAGTTATGGCAAAAATCAGTGGATGTCCAAATTTATAGATTCGGATTCTACCCTACCTGGCGTACGCCAGTCTAACCTGGAGTGTGCCAGATTTTCATTTTTGGCGGGTGGCGCATGCCTGGCTCCAGCATTGGCAAAATGGGTGTACGCCAACTTTAATAAAATAACACAAACTGAACAATAATGATACAAACATAAAAAAAATAAAAATAAAAATAAAAGACGAGTGACTAGTTACTTTTGTAATGTCCTCGGATTGGATAGTTTAGCCACTATCCAAATTTTTACCTCACCTTTACCTAAGCCCCATTATAACCCAATATAAAGACCCCCTAATCATTAACAACCGTACGATCAAAGATATTGCTGAGTAGGACGTAGGATGCCTAGAAATATATTGGCTAAGTATACGAGTGTTAGGAAGTTGCCTACTTATATAATAAGTGAGATAAATTTCTTACCACTGAGAGATTAATGTTCTAATATCTTTTACATAGTGTTAATATTAGTTTAAACAACTAAGTGTTAGAGGATTCTATCGATTTGTTCATTTTGTGATTAAGTTATTAAACTATCTATGTAGGGATATTCTTTTGACTTAAGCTGATATTTTTTAGGGGAGTCATTTTACGAATTCTTTATGCCATGTCTTTTCCTTTTTGTGTGCTTTTATTTTATATGTTTGTTTGTGTCCGCATTTGAGTTTTGATTGGGGACAAGCAAAGATTCAAGTGTGGGGGTGTGATAAGTGTCAAAAATACTTATTACTTGTGTACATTTTAGTATAAGTTTAGTGTTGTTATTATTGTTTTAGGTGTGTTTTCTTGCCTTATTCTTGCATTTGCACATTTTGTTCTTTTTTCTTAATCTTTCGTTTTTCTTATGTTTTATTTATGTTTAGGAGCTTCATGGACGATGATTTAACGATGCACGATCAAGATCCCAAGGTTGCGAGCAAAATGGCATTGACAAACCAAATGCACCAATTATTTTTTAGGCTAACTATGTAGTTTGCCGGGCTAGACCTCTTGCATGAGACAATTCATAACTTCCTCATACAATGTTGGATTAAGGCTTCGTCAGCGGCATTGTAAAGACGACATCCAGGGCTACAACTTTGTCTTTAATAGGTATCTTCATATTCTGAGTCTAAAATGTCCAAAATGCAAGAATGTCGTATGCTAATGGCTTTTGGTGCACGCCAACGAAGCAAAACCAAAGACCAGGTACAATTGGCATACGCCAAAGACAGGACAGTGACAGAAGTTGGCCAACCCACTTGCTCATTTCAATGGCAAACATTGGAGGGGGCCATAACATTCAAGTTTTGGCCTTAGAAGATGATAAGAAACATGTATGGGGGACATCTTTTATGAGTTGTTAGGATATTTTAGATTAAAAACCATTTTATTTACTTTTAATTTTGGACTTATGTAATAATGTGTGCATTTGTGTGTAAGTGTATTACATTAGACTCGAGGAGACAATGCAGAGAGGGGGGTACGACCATGTAGCTCTCTCTGCCATGAATGTGAGAAGGAGGAGGAAGATACTTTAAGAACATCATAAGCTTTCTTCTCCTTAACTCTTTCCTTTGTTTATATTTATGTTTAAGTAAGTTCTTGTTTCTGTTTATAAGCATGTTGTTCTTTGTAAATATGTGTGAGTAGTTGTGTTTGTGAGTTTGATGCCTTAGAACCAAACATGTAGCCATGGCTTTGAGGGGTTAAAATACTAAGAAATATGTTCTAGTTAATGAACTTAAGGCTTAATCATGGTTTCACTCAGATTATGAACACTGTTAGTCTTAGTAACCAAGCTTTGGTTTCGACAAGAGTCTAGTGGCCAAGTAAGTTCGGTCTTGACACAACCAACTTTGGTTTTGACAAAGTCATTGCAACCATACATTGGTTTAGACTAATTGGCTGTGATAAAATCTTTATGAGTAACCTTGACTATGAACTTAGTTAATCCTTGAGCTCAAAAGGAGATAGGGTTAATGGAAAGGTTAATTAGTTGGTTAGTTGCTTTGAAAGAAGAGAAATCATCCTTAGTAACTAATTGTCCACTGAGTGATATGCATAGTTGGTGCTTGGCTGAGTTTAGTTGGCTTTTGGGGTCGAAACATCATCTTGCCATTCTAAGCTTAGTTAAGTATCGATTTAGACCAATCTAGCACGAAAGTGTAGATTGGTCGCCTTTGAAACACTCGGACCATATCACATACGTAATAAACTCCCTGAATCAAATGGTTACATTGGTTTTAAGTGTACTTTTTACTCACTTTTGTATTTTAAGTTGCTAAATCTCAGTTTAGTTAGTTAAACCAGTAGACAGTTTTATTTTTGCCCGACACCTGGCGTACGCCAAGTCCTATTGGCGTATGCCAACCAAGATAAAGCGAGAGACCTGGCGTACGTCAATCAGACCCAGACCACAGAATCTCCCTCGCAGAAGTGATCAATCATTTGTAGGTTTAGATTTAGGTAGATCTTTCTCATTAATTCCGTTCTAGACTAGCTAGGTAACCAAAAAGGTAGTCTAAACTAGTTCCTCGTGGTTCGACACTCTACTTCATTATAATTGCAATGGGTGTTTGTTTGTTAGCACAAAAATCACCTTCGTCAGCAGCCACATGTAAGGACTCGCTGAGTTGCATCCCTTCGGCTTGGATCTCGTGAAGGATCAACTGTAACTCTTGCACTTGATCGATGACCTTCTTGGAGTTCACCATCTTGAAATCGAGGAACTGTCTGACGATAAATTTTTTCGTCCTGACATTTTTTGTCTTGTACTTCTTCTTGAGTGAACTCCATAGCTCCTTAGCGATCTTAGCTACCGTGTAGACATTGTAGAGTGTGTCGTCTAGTCCGTTCAGGACGTAGTTACAGCACAGGAAGTCACTATGACTCCACGCGTCGAGGGCATTGATCTTCTGTTGATCGGTCTCGTCCTCCACGATTTTCGGTGCTTCTTTTTTTAGGAATCGAACCAGGTTGAGCGTGGTCAAATAGAACGTCCCTTCGGATGGTCTTATGGAGACGTCTTATCCAGATTCGTGTTCCTTTGGATGACACTCCGGATAATCTTTATCCACTTCCAACCCCTTCGTATTCTTTCGGAGTTTTTCCCTTTTGGGTTTTTGGCCTTTAGGACCCTCAGTCCCATAACGAAGAAAATATCTAAAGACTTTGGACCCATTCACCTATTTTTCCAAACAAAACATCCAAAGAGTTTGCCGTTGGCCCCATAAAACGGTCCTCAACCGCTTCAGTAACCATTGTCTTAGAAGTTTCTCCCACGACAGTCTTTGAATTTTGCACGGGGCGACAAATATTCTTTCCGCTAATTTCGCCTTTATCAGCGGCCCATCGTGCACCTTTGGTGCCACGGGTCCCATCTCTAGACTTCTTACGTGCAACCAAGTTTCCCTCCCGATATCAGCGACAAGCATGTCACTACTAGATCTGAATTTCCTGCAATTATCCGATACATGTCCAACAATTCTGGGTGAGAGCAATAGGCTGGAATGTTTTATATAACACATCAATCTAGGAACATGTACCCGGTTTCTCTAACATGGCTCGCTCCTGCTTGGCCTTGGACAAATCAATCACCACAATTAGTGTGGAGCAATAGCCTCTAAGAGGCCTAAAATAATGGAAGGATATAGATGCTCTACACCAAGGTTGTCAAAATCGGGATTTCATTAGAAATCGTTTGAGGAAAAAAAAATGTAAATCGCGAAATCGTACAACTAATCGTAAGATTTTACATAATTGATAAAATTATAAATATATTAGAAAAATAAATGTAACATACATATATTAATTTACTAATAAGTCACAAATACTCGTTGTCTCAAACATCATCTTAAAACATAATTTTGTCAAACTATCTATATAAAATAAATTTACTAATAGGTCACAAATACTCGTTGTCTCAAACATCATCTTACAACATAATTTTTCAAACTATCTATATAAAATAAATTTACTAATAAGTCACAAAATACTCATAGTCATTTATATTATACTAATTAATAAATATTTAATATCTATATCAAAATTAAGTAAGAATTTGATATTATTCTCAATAAAATGAATCTTTAATTAGGAAATTTCAACTCTAAAACCAAAAAGATTTACTGTTTTAAATCGTAGATTTCAAGATTTTAAGATTTATAGCTAAGATTTCATAGATTTCACTCAAGTCATGATTTTGCAAGGATATATCTCTTTTTGCCTATTTTAAATCGTAAAATCTTAAGATTTGGGGAGTTAAATCTAGATTTTAACAACCTTGCTCCACACTCAACTCCATAAGTTCAATCCGTAATTTGCTCAATGACGTCGTCTGCTTGCCAAAATTCACGCGTCCAGGGTTGCAAGAAATTTGTTCCTTGACTTTTACGTTAAAGAAAATTGGGCTTGAAACTTATCACGTAATTATTAAAAAAAAAATATTACCTATTGTTTTTGGTGATAAAACTATTGGTTATTAATGATAACGGGATGGGGAGGCTACTCTAATTGTAAGCAGAAGATAGAGAATGCGGCGTTGTCTACCGTTTAGGGGGTGCCGGTAGGTTGCTCGGCTAACACTATACATCTAATTTTAGCCCCAAAATTGACCAAGCGCCAAAATTTATTAAGCCCCAAAATTAATTAAACTACACGTAGCTGAGTTCCATAATTAGAAAAAATGATCGGAATTGACTCCGATGATAATAATAACTATTATTATTATTATTATTATTATTATTATTATTATTATTATTATTAATGTGATGTTAACCCTAAAACTAGCACTAACCCTAACTCTAGCACTAACCTTATTTTAAACTATTTCAAAGGAAATAAAATTGTTCGAAATTTTTAAAATAGTTCAAAAAAAATTTATCATTTATAAAAAATGAAATTTTATTAATTATTTATTAAAAAAATTGGAAGATTTTGAATTTTTCATTAAAAATTAAGAAATTAATATAAATTATATTCGAATTCGATAAATTAATAATTCATATTTAATTTATTCTTTGATGAATTGTATATAGTTCAAGATTTAGATGAGTTTTAAATCGAATTCAAACGAAGTCGTGTAGGGTTTAAAAAATTATTGTTCAAAAAACTTGGGTTTGAAATTTAAGACTAAAATTTCCAAAAAATTATTATTTAGTAGGACCCTATACACCTTAATTTTCAGCCGCAAAATTTACTAGCCCCAAAATAGGTTAAGCCTACACATAGATGAGTTCCATAATTACAAAAAAATGACCGGCATTGAAGTTACATCGGAACGGGAATTGGAATTTGCTTCCCTAGGGAACGACAACGGGAACATATCGCTTTCGATTTCCATGACTCAAATGATGACTCTGAGACCCCGTTGTGCTATATGGTTTTTTAAAAGTACTAGCCATAGTGTCAAAATTTGTTCATGACATCAACGTATAATAGATAGGATGACAACGGATCATACTCTTTTTTTTTCAAAAGGTCGAAGGTTCAAATCTCAGCTCTTGTAAATAGAGAAAAACCTTGTTTGAGAGGCAAAGTCCAAAGCTATCTAAAATCTCGAAAATTTAAGTCCAATAAACTAAACTAAAACATTCAAATAAAAATTGTTCATGGAGATTCTCGTCTCTTTTACTAGCTTGGAGCTACTTGAGTTATGGAAATAGGTTACTTCGTTCGCTTTGTCAGATGAGGTTCAACGTTAGATTATGGACTTGTTGGAGGGCAACGCGCCCCCTCTACGACGAGTGCTGATTGAGGATGTGGATCACAATGATGAGGCTACGGTTTTGGCCTCCTCGGATCAATATGCGCTCACCGAATTCGGAAAGCACAGCTGAAGATAGTACCCTTGCACAAGCCTCAGACACAATGGTGGCTATCCCCCAGCAGCCGCTAGGCTCATGAGGTCGGACCCCTCTTCATCTGAAGCTGCAACAAATTGTCTTGAGCGTCAAGCTGAGCATTACATGTTGCGGGGGACTAAGGCAACAGACTCGGAGAATGAGGTGTTCTCAGAGAAACCTCTAGCGCTTCAGTGCACGTGTGAATTCGCTCCTTGCCCAGTGAATACAGAATTAAACATTTGATGTGTACACAAACGTACACAAACATTAAGCGGTCGCTGGCAACCAACGTGAAGCGGTCGCTCACTTACCACCAGCGCGCAGCCGCTGCTCACTTACTTCAAGCAGTCGCTGGCAGTAGGTGAGATTGCGAGGCTATAAAAGGAGTGGTCCAGGCGATGAGAGAAGGATCCCATTCCATCTATGACACAAAGGAGTTTAGGCTTTAGTTTCTGTTTCATCCAGTATGAGCTTTTATTTCTCTCTTTCTTTCTAGCATTATTTTGTACGGGCGTGTAATCGACATTTCGGATTATTTGACCGGGGAGGTATTTTCATATCTGGTAATTAAGTATTTTTTTTACATTCAATTGTTTAATTATTTATCATCGATTAATTCGTATTGTATGCTTAGAATTAAGAGTGACAACCTTGATTCTTAGCATAGATTTTGTCTGCTTTAAGATTATCGTAGTATTTGATCATTGTTCGAGACTAGGATTGACAACTCTATGCTCGCATCATGATTTGTAGTATTAGAAATATCAATCAACCAATCACTAAAATTGCTTAGCTTAATAATAGAGAATTCATAATCCGGTACTTAGAGAATTGATTCAATTATTCTCTGTGGATACGATCTTACTTATCATTATATTTACTTATGCGAACGTGTTCTCTTGCACATATAATTGAATTGACTTTTATCGCATAAAGTTTTTGGCATCATTGTCGGGAAATAGTATTGAATCAATCTATCTTTAATATTGGATATAAATTTCTTGATTTTAAGATTAAGTGTCACTACACTTTTACTGTTTATCATTGCACTTGACCCTCCTTGTTGAGTGTTATAATACTGTACGAGTATAGAAGGTGAATGCCACATACTCGTTGAGAAAATCAACCTCTTCTTGATCATGATTTGGAGATCGAAGGAACTATTCATCAAATTAGAAGAAGGAATCAAGGCACAGACGAGATGGTAGAACAACACATCACCAACGTTCCAGCGAATAATATGAGGAGAAAATCACACCCTAGACTTACCGATCTTAGATCAAGTATTGCCTATCCAACTGTCGAGGCCAACAACTTTGAGCTTAAGACCAACCTTATTCAAATAGTTTGGCAAGATCAATTTGGAGGACTGGTTGTTGAAAATCCAGCAAAACACATCCAAACCTTTGAAGACCATTGCTTAACGGTCAAGTATAATGGTATCTCGCCAGATGCCATTAAACTTCAGTTGTTTAAGCACAGCTTAAAGGATGATGCTAGAGGATAGGTAGACTCATTTCTTGTAGGCACCTTCACTACTTGGGATGAGCTAGCAAATAAGTTCTTGGAGAAATACTACCTGTCAGGTAAGACCATTTAACTATGCAATAAAATTTCTCAATTTAAATAGCATGGTAGAGAATCTCTACACGAGGCCTGGCACGGGTTCAAGGCTATACTCTGCGATTGTCCATATCATCAGATCCCTGAATGGATGATCATCGAAATGTTCTATAATGGATGTGAACCATAAGTCTGCATTAACTTAGATGCGACAGGTGGAGGAAACCTGACAGAGAAATTAGAATTTGATGGCTTCTGCATCATCGAAGCCATGGCTACCAACACTCATGAGTGGGGTGAGCGAACAGAGAGACGAAAGGTTGCTAGTGTGTAGGACAACAATGAAATAATTGCTCTTAAGGTAGAAGTAGCAGCCCTTACACAAGTAGTCTGAACTAACTTCGCATCACCAGTTGCATCATCATCTTAGGTTTGCAAAATTTGTACCAGTTCACATGGTACTAATACTTGCTCTTTCATTTTTGAACGTGTGAATTATTTGGGTAATACTAATAAGAATAATGATCCATATTCTACTACAAATAACATGAGATGGAAAAACTATCCAAATTTTTCATGGAGAAACAATGCAGGACAAGAGGTACCTTTGCATCAAAGACCTCCTTTCGATGGTGAAAATATGCAAGGTCCTCCACCACAGCAATTCCAGTCGTACCAGCAGAGGTGGTAGCAATAAGCACCACCACAGTAGGGGCGTCTAAGTAAAGATGAGTAGAGGAAGCAAGTTCTCAGCCATGAAGCCACGATTAAAAATTTAGAAGTACAAATCAGCTAGCTCGCAACACAGCTAAATACAAGGTAGCCTGGCACTCTTCCGAGCAAAACTAAAACCCCTCTTATCAGACAAGAGCATTATCAGGTAATCAGAACACAAAGTGGGTTGGACTTAGGAAAGAATGTAATTACTCTAGCAGTGAAACCTCTAATGAAGAAGGTGAATAGGGAGGAAGAAGAGCTCAAGGTGAATCCTACAGTAACGAAGAAGGACAAGCCTACGACAAACTCTACCAAACTAATACCAGAAAGGACTTATCCTCCACCACCCTTCCCTCAAAGACTACAAAAGCAAGCCTCTCATCCGAGCTATCAGAAATTCTTGGAGTTGTTCAAAAATCTCCACATCAATATTCCACTTCTTGATGCATTCGAGTAGATACCTACTTATAAGAAGTGGATCCATAGCTAAATGCAAGGTAGCCTGGCACTCTTCTGAGCAATATTAAAACCCCTCTTATCAGACTAGAGCATTGTAAGGCAATTATAACATAAAGTGGGTTGGACTTGGAAAAGAATGCAATTACTCTAACAGTGAAACCTCTAATGAAGAAAGTGAATAGGGAGAAGAAGAGCTCAAGGTGAATCCTACAGTAATCAAGAAGGACAAGCCTGTGACAAACTTTACCAAACTAATACCATAAAGGACTTATCCTCCACTACCCTTCCCTCAAAGACTATAAAAGTATGCCTCTCATCCGAGCTATCAGAAATTCTTGGAGTTGTTCAAAAATCTCTACATCAACATTCTGCTTCTTGATGCATTCGAGCAGATGCCTACTTATAGGAAGTGGATCAAAGAGTTTATTTCAAAGATAAAAAGTATTGATGACTTTGAAGTCATTCCATTGACTAGGGGATGCGGTGTAGTTTTATCCCAAGATCTCCCTCAGAAGATGAAGGACCCTGAAAGTTTTATCATCCCATGTATCATTGGAGATCAGATTTTTAAGAAGGCACTTATAGATCTTGGCTTCAGCATTAACCTTATGGCATTCTCTATATTCCAAAAGCCTGGGTTAGGAGACATAAGACCAACATCAGTAGTCCTTTAGCTTGCAGATAGATCAATGGCTATGCCAATGGGGATAATCAAGAATAATCGAGAATGTGCTCATAAAAGTTGATACTCTAATCTTTCTGATGGACTTTATTATTATAGGGATGGAAGAAGATCTAATCTTGCCCATCCTCCTTAGGCACCCATTTTAGCTTCCCGCAAAAGCAAATATTAATATGGAAAAAGGAGGGCTACGGTTCAAGGTTTGTAATGATGACATCATCTTCAACATGTTCAGTGCAACTAAGTGCCCTACCATAGAAGATGACTGCTCCAAAATTGATGTCATTGATGAGTTCGTGGCCAAACATAGTAAAGAGGCTCATCTTGAGAACCAACAAGAGGCAATACATGAGATCAAAATAGAGGTGGACGGGCCAAAAATTAGAGAATAAGCATCATGGGTCCAAGCTATTTAACCATCAAACTTAGAGTGTAAACCACCACTAGGACACTTGAGGTATGCTTACTTGAGTAGAGAGAATGAATTCGCTAATATTATGTCTATATCTATTACTTACGAGTAGAAGGAAAAACTACCAAGAGTCTGAATGCATAATGACACCACCAAGACAGAATCCAAGGTAAACAAAGAGCACTTACAGGTACACCTAGTCAATGATATTACCCTACAAAGATCACGAGAAGACCTTGATGACCCAGGACCTCGATAGTTGATTGATATCCTATCAAGTTAATAGCATTAACTTAGAACTACCTCTCACCCTACTCTTCCCATTATGTTTTATTATCACTCATCCGAGTTTTTTTGAGTTTGTGGGTTGCTAGGGAAATGTATATAGTGTCACCCTCAAAAAAATGTTGTTTTAGTTTAGGCTAGACAAGTTAACAGGAACCGCTCTACAAATTTTGGATGCAAACAAGATGACAAACATAGGACCACTGATCGCTGGACCTCTAATGTTAGACGGGAGAGTTCAGATGCATTCACGCCACCACCTCTACACTAGTAACCAGGCTATCTCTTTTCATTTCCCTTTGTTTTTCTTTATTTCGTAATGTTATTTTTTTCTCTCCATTTGTGTGATTGGTGTACGTCAACACATTGAGGACAATGTGTCTGATAAGTGTGGGGGTGCACATTGTCTATCTTGATATGTGATGTCTTTAGTCTATTTTGGTTGGCTATTTTTCATTTTTCATATGCATGTGATCGAGTCTATATTTATATGTGATGTTTGTTTTTGATTGAAATGGTTGTGTCTGATGCAATTGATAAACAACCCTCCAATTTTGTGAACTTTGAGTGACAACCAAAGCTTATCGTCTAATTAGGAATTGCAATTGAGTCACCTTGAATAGAATTATGTAGGGTGACATCTTTGGCTATTTAAATTGATGATTGCAATAAGTAGACCATACTCGAGAGCTTGATTAGTGACCTTATGAGGATATTTGAGCCGAAGAAGGAGGCAACCGTCTCTAATTTTTCATAAGGTGCAAACATGTATCAGGTAATGAGGATGGCATAATAGCACTTTGCAAAATTTTGTAGTGTAGGGCAAGTTAGATATTGAGAGCCATTTTGATAATTAAGCCTAGAGCTTCAGAGACAAAACCCCATTCTTATCCATTGTATAACCCCATTGAGCTTAAGCTTAGTTATTGAATTACTAATTATAACCGACTATATGAGCCAAAGTCTGACCCCACCTACCTTTTAATGATCCAGTCCGAGGGATTAGAACATCATTTAGGTACAGTCTATAAGGGGTGCATTTGGTAGTATAACTGGGAGCATTAAATGTGAAGTGGGATAGAAATAAGAGAATTGAGGTCAGAAATCAAACACTGGGATGAGTTACAATGAAAGTGCAAGAAATAAAAAAAAGTGAAGAAAAATTATGGAAAGTTGGAAGAGTAAAAAAAGAACACAATCAAGGAAAGTGAAAATAATGCACAATGAAAAGTGAGCAACTTAGCCTAAGTGAATGGTATCGAGGACATGAATACATTGGGTTAAGCAATTAGTCATTATAGGGTAAGATATTTAGTATAGCTAAATGTTAGCATTTTTATGTAACCTTCAAATTGGGTGGTTTAGCCAATACCCATACATTTATCCTTCTCTTACCTTAAACTCCATTACAACCATATGAAAAGTTCCTCTTGATTTCTATTCTTAGCACTCAGATGAGATGAATGATTGGCAATAGGGTAAAGGTTGTTGTGAGTTATTTGCAGTTCGGAGGCATCGTTAATTCAGTAATTTTGATGCACTTTGCTTGAGGACAAGCAAAGAAGTAAGTGAGGGGTGATGTGTACACAAACGTACACACAATTGTCTCTATTTCATAAGTTGATCATTCGTGGTTTGAGTCATTCATGTCATATTTTGTTATTGGTTTTGTATCATTTGCATGATAAATCAAGATGTGATGCCTGTGAGTTTTGTGTGTTTTCGTAGGTACAAAGGTGGAGTTTGGATAATCAACCATTGGAACGGAAGAAAGGACACGATTGAAAGAAGAAGCGGCAAGGCTAACAATTATTGTTAAAATAGGCATAACTTTCTCATACGAACTCCGAATTGAGTGATTCCAAAATGAGGAGATCTGCAAGACACGTATCTACACCTTTTCTGATTTGCATTTTTCTGAGTTAAAATGGCAAGCGGTCGCTAGCAGCCAACATCAAGCAGTCGATGGCAACCAATATGAAGTGATCGATGTCTACCTAGCACTAGAGGCCACTGCTCACCTACTTCAAGTAATTGCTGGCAGTAGGTGAGATTACAAGGCTATAAAAGGAGTGGTCCAGGCGACGAGAGAAGGATCCCATTCCATCTACGACACAAAGGAGTTTAGGCTTTAGTTTCTATTTCATCCAGTATAAGCTTTAATTTCTTGCTCTTTCTTTCTAGCATTATTTTGTACGGGCATGTAATTGACATTCCGGATTATTCGATCGAAGAGGTATTTTCATATCTTGTAATTAAGTATTGTTTTTACATTCAATTGCTTAATTATTTATCATCGATTAATTCGTATGGTATACTTAGAATTAAGAGGGACAACCTTGATTCTTAGCATAGATTTCGTCCACTTTAAGATTATCATAGTATTTGATCATTGTTTAAGACTAGGATTGACAACTCTATGCTCGCATTATGAGTTGTGGTATTAGAAATATCAATCAACCAATCACTAAAATTGCTTAACTTAATAATCGAGAATTCATAATTCGATACTTAGATAATTGATTCAATTATTCCTTGTGGATACGATCTTACTTATCCTTATATTACTTGTGAAAATATGTTTTCTTGCATGTATAATTGAACCAACTTTTACAGTATCAACATTCTTGACCCTCAAGTAACAGTGCTATGAGCCTGGGCGGACAACCATATTTGACACTAGCACTTGAAGCTACAGGCCTTGCTTGGTTTAACTATGCCTCTTTAGTAGGCCTGAAGTCATGGGTTGATAATGCTGCAGAGGAAGAGGACCATCCATTTACATCAGATTTAAAATGATATGGCCCAATAGGAACCTTTAGCTTTGGGGTCGCAAAATCTATCCCACTGATCTCCTTTGGCTTCAAGCTTTGGCATGTGATGCGCACTAGTTTAACCTTGTAATTGTGCATTTAGATGGTGAGATAGGCATTATTCTTGCGGTGATTTTGGCGTTTGTTTAGAGTATTAGTTCACTAGTTACGATTGAACTCCAAATAGTAGCTTATCAAATGTTTACACAGTCTTTGCTAGTAAAAGAAGCGCAACGCAAGAGCAATGGAGAGCGAGATGAGAAAATGGATCAAAACAAAGGTCGCAGCGGGAAACCAACAGGCGCTACAAACTCAGCTAGCACTATATGTTGTAATGATCGGGTCCAGCGATCATTACACATCTAGTGGTTGCTTGAAGGTGCAAAGCCAAATTTGAAGAAGCTCGGGACCAGCGATCACTACAAACCTAGCAATCGCTAGATCCCAACAAAATAGGAAATTTTGACCTGCCAGTTTAGAGCTCTTTATTTTTCTAGGTTTTTTGGCGGCTAAACTATATATATGCTTTTAGCCCTAGTTTTGAGATACTTTTGGACATGCGTAGTGAGTAGTTCTCTTTTGAGCGCAATGCCTAGATTATGTGATCGACTGTCTTAGTGGATTATGGTTCAAATATTATGCAAAGTAGTTGTTAGTTGATGTTCTTAATACTTAACTTAGCTTGATCACCTAAGTTAAGATCCCAATTGATGAGAGTGGACCGAGAGGCACTCAAGTTGGTAGAAGAATCAATTGACATAGTCTTAGGTATTAATGAGACGTCTTGATATCGTAAGAATAACCCATTAGGAGGAATCGTCATAATTGAGATTGGTTTAGTTCTAAGTTTAATTGATGAGTGAAAGCATTAGTTAGTAACTTAGGCCTTTGCTATTTCAGTTTTATCAACCTAATGAGTAAAGGCATTAGGTAGATGTATTAGACCACTCTGAGTACTACTAGGAACCTCATAAGAACCATAATTTGGATATAGACAGTTGATTCATAGAGGTATTGTGCTCAGCTTGTCCGTATTATCACAATCTACCCTTTTACATTATCGCTTTAGTTGTTTTCGTTACAGTTTTAACCTCCACATAAAAATTATAGTTACTTTAATTGGAGGTTAAAAATAATAGTTACTTTAATTGCACATTATTGACTATGAAATTTCGTGTTCCAACCCTCAGTTCTGAACCCTACTTATTCACTATACTATTTGATTGCACGTTAGATTGTTCTTCGATTTTGCGTACATCAGCTGATTTGATAAAAAGAAATTAATATTGATATAATGTAACAAACACTATACAACATAATGTCGTGGATTTTCTTTTCAATTATATAATCATTGATCATATAATAACGATAGTATTGAATTTGAACTTGTAAAATATCATTCTTCGAAGTTCACTTTTTGGTCGGAATTATCTGATATTCGGAGAGATCTCGAGGGCAAAGATTTTTTTAATAAAAAAGTATAATTGTGTTAATTCAAATAAGAGGGTTATATTAGGAGTACCACATTTACAGTTTTTTTACAATACAAATTAGCTAAAATAGCTAATCCATGATTGATTCGCCTAGAATCATCACCTAGAATTCATCACTCAGGAATCTAGGAAAAGTAAACTCTAACCACCCACGAAGGTCAACGAAAATCTCATCCCAATAGTTGCTTCCTTAATAGTGTTAAGAAAATATGATGTTCTCTTCTTTCCATAAGACAATCAATTTACTCATTAAATTCTCAGTCTTCGCGTATGTAGCCTGCTATATCTCTATCGAAAATGAAACTTTTTGTGTGGGGAGTTTTGTCATGCATTCTATAAGAAATTTTTCTGATAAATTTTTGCTATCTTTGAAAGCGCTAGCAACTTTGCTTGTTTATTTCCTCCCTCGGGAGGAGTTTCTTAGCATGAACTTGTTGCAACGCTCATTTTGACGCGACGATATTTGTTTCATCAGGATATGTTCTTTGCTGGTATCGATACCTCAGCCACAACAATAGAATGGACAATGTCCGAAATCCTTAGGCACCCACAAGTTATGAAAAAGGTGCAAAACGAGGCGAGAAAAACTTTCTCAAGAAAATCCAACATCGATGAAGCAAACCTCCATCAACTCAAGTACACGAATGCCATCATCAAAGAGTCTCTCAGGTTGCATCCCTCAGCTCCCTCCCTTATTACTCCCAAAAGAAACACGTGGAAATTAACGTGTACGAGTACCCTCCAAAGACCGTAGTAGCGGTCAATGCGTGGGCTATTGGAAGAGACCCGGAAAGCTGGAATGATGCAGAGACATTTCTTGAAACTTTTACTGATTCCAAAAGCGACCACCTCGAGTTCATCCCTTTCGGTTTTAGGAGGAGGATGTGTCCTGGAATGATGTTCGGGATGACCACTGTCGAACTTATTCTTGCCGACCTGCTCTATCATTTTAGCTGGGAACTTGGTGTGACGTGGAACCCGGCCGCCTGAACATGGATGAAATTCCGAGGAGAGAATAAGATGCCCAGGACAGGAGGAGACGTAGCTTGTAATTTGGGTTTCATCTGGATTGGGTTGTGTATGGGTCCATATGGGTTCTTTTGAATTCATATGGAGTCTATCGCTCTGCATTGTACTGCTAATGGGTTTCTTTATGAATACTTTCATTACATCATGGTTACATCTTGATACTCCAGATTTTCTATGCAACTTCATGGCTAAGTGCATTTATTGACATTAGATATCACCATTTCGTGGTTTAAAACATATAAAAAAAATCAATTTCTAACACTTAGAGGACCTGGGAAGCTGCTAGGAAAATTTTGACAAAATGTCGTATAGTAGACTACTTGGTCGGTAGTAGCTCGGAGTACTCAAGTTGATGCGGCACCAAAATAGGACATGCTTTGTTTATAATTGTAATGTTCTGTGATTTAATTAACTAGTTTTACAGATCAATACTAGTTTTTTTGTGTGTTTTGTTTTTGTTTGTACGTGCCTTACAAAACTTTTTAAGAGCACATTATGATTTTACTCCCGGTTAGAAAAGGTGCACCGGAAAAGTGTGATCAATAGAAAAGAAGATCACATTTTTTTTTAGTTTTTCCAAGATTTGCATAGAAAAAAAAAGGTGTATCTTATTAGTATGGATATTATCAATCAAATTATTTAAATATTTTATACAATACAAATATATAGAGTACCATACTAATAATTTACGAACTCGAGCTTGTCTGGTCAGAGTATTGTTAAATAATGATAAAATAATTTTGACACATTTCAAATATTTTATCTAATTCAAATGTAAATGTTAAATTAATCAATATATCTTAACACTTAATAACAAAGGAAAAAAAAAACCAACGTCAACCATCCTACCAGCCTAAGTTTAAGGTAGGATAAAAACCAAAATTTTGACCACCTCCTACGAGCCAGCAACGTCTACTATGAGTTTAAGGTAGGAAAATAATGAGCATCTCAAACATGCACTATTTGGAATATATATATATATATATATATATATATATATATATATATATATATA
>SOPF01027420.1:46404-58185 GCA_012979155.1 Hypericum perforatum
ATATATATATATATATATATATATATATATATATATATATATATATAGAGAGAGAGAGAGAGAGAGAAAGAAAGGTTGTTATATTACTTTAGGAGATGATGCAGTGGCATTATTAGGCTGAAAATAGTTTTCAATACATTCTAATTATTTTTTTATAGTATCTAAATATGTATTACTAAAATTATTCTATTTAATTATACGTTTGGAATTTAATGGGACATCTTCTGAAATGACATTATAAGGTGCTACTTCAAGATCGTCGGTAATATTTAATTTAATCTTTCGTAGTGGTGGATGTGGAGAGTTAACAATTTCACCGGTTGTCATATTCCGATAGGTGATATGAGTTTTGGATCTAGTGATTGGGTTAATAGTTTTTGTAAAAATATTTATGAGTCCTAATCTATATGCATGTGGGCATAAAATATTCTTCAAACTCATCAAAGAACAAAATGAATGTGATATTCACTAAGAAAATTGTAATAAGAGTTTTGTATTTTATCACGTTCAAGTTTAACAAAAATTAAAAAAAAATACTTAACTTTGGTTTTATTATGTAAAGCACAAAAATCAATTCTAAAAAAATTCTTTATCAATTTCAAATGGAGTTTCTAAAACCTTGAGTTCATTACGTAGATATTGGTTCTCAGTTATCTGAGAGGGTGTTTGTGAGGAAGGGGGTGACAAATGTTCACGGGAAATTAGATATTGAATAAGTAAAAGGAGATGCAAATTTCCTTCCAGATTTTCTAACCAGAGAGTTTATTAAAAATAGGTAGCCTTGCCACCAAAGCCCTCTTGTGCACACAAAGCTAAATGCAGATGGGTCTGCGAGATGCAAGCATGAAATGAATTTGACTTGCTCTTTAACATGCTCAACAATACGATTAGAAGATTTTTCTTTACTCTGTCATGCAACAGTTTAATGATACGATTGATATTAGGACAAAAATTAATAACATAATTGAGTCTACCTAAAAAATATTATAATTGAGATTTTTCTAAGAGTTTATCAGGAAATTGAGATACAAATATGATTGACCTTTCTATTGGGGTAATAGTCCCCTCTGAAATATAATGATCAAAGAATCTAATTTTTGTTTGGAATAGAACAATCTTCTTAGGTGATAAAACTAGACCCTTATTTTTGTGATATTAATTAATACTCCATAAGTTAAAATATCATAACAAATTAGAGAACCAAAAGTATTTTAGGTAATTTCCTACCTTTTCTCTTAACATGAATAGTAGACCATCAATATCTTTTGTTTTTTATCCAAAGCATGTGAAAGTTCTTAGTTCTATTACTTGTGTAACTTACTCTTTTCATGGTTATTCTTTCGTGTAACCCTTTTTATTAATATAATATATACTTATTAAAAAAATGCAATGCGCTAGAAAAAATTAACATATTATACACAGGAAAATTTGTTTGACCTTTCTAATAAAATTGGTGTAATAAAAAGTTTGTAACATAATTTAGCTTAATACTTTCAAAAAAAATTATAGCATTTATTTCGAGACAAACAAATTAAAAAAACTCAACTTTATTGCAATATATTTCAAATATTACAACATCATAAATGTATGCCTAAAAAAAAGGAAATCGACAGATTAGTTTACTTACACATTTCCACCAATAGAAACACACAAGACTCCAGAGATTGAAATTTAATTTCCGTGCTCCGTTTCCTAATTTCCCGTCTCTGTGATCCCAAAAATTCAAAACCTTTTCTTATTTTCCCATAATCATCCTCTCTCCTTCATGGAGGAAAAAAATGTAAAAAAAGCCAAATAATCCATTAAAAAAAACTTGGAATTTTGTAAGCTTTTTAACGTACTCGTTGAAGAAGGGGAAACATATTCCTTCTGGGCGGTGGTGGGGGGCTAAGCAAGCGCCATTTCCCCATTGAAAATTCGCAATTAAAGGCTCTTCTTTTATATTTTTCTTATTGGTTTGTTCCATTTGACGCATGTTTTGAGCCAGTTTTGGGTAGAATTTTTGTGGATTTTTCCAAAGATTGGTGCTTTTCCAAGGGATAGGATATGATCCCTGGCATTGTTTCGTTTTGGATAGTTGTAATTTGAAGTTTTGATCTTTTGAGCCACCAAATTTGGTTATTTGGTGGTGGGAGAATTCTTTTGGAGGCAGTCTGAATTGGGTGCATCAGAGGCGTTAAATGAGAGTTGTTGTTCTCCTTTGATGAAATGAGAAAGACAGGCTTTGGCTATAATGCTGATTCCGATGCAAATGGTTCGTGCGAAGTTGGGTTTTTTCAGACTATTGGTGGTGTTGTGGATTTGTGCATCTATGGTGGTGTGTTCGGGTTATAGAAAGAGCACGGAAGAAGTTTCGTTCAGTGAATTCGTTGATTCAACGGATGGGAAGCTTGATCCGGACTTGGTATGTTGCTATCTTAAGCAATTCTCTTATTCCTACAACTGGAGCGCCTTAGTTTGGAAACTTTTTGGCCCTTGATTCGTAGTCTAGTAACTTAGTTACGCTCCGTTAGCTTTAGGTATGTCAGAGTTTGTGCATTGCTTCCTAAGGCAAATGATTCTTTTACCTATGAAATTCATCATTTACTGGATCAGTAAGAAAAACCAGAAAATGCTTCAAGTTGGGAAAGTATATACAAGGGTAGTGAAAATGTTTCCTTGCATTAGCTTCATCCATGGGGGAATTGGTCATAGGCTTTATGGGAGATAATTGGCAATGAACTTTCTTAGAGTGGAGGCATCATGTGCATGCCATGCTTGTGGTGGCAAACTGTGTCAGTGCACCAGACCGATTAAGATGCTTTCAATTAACACCACAAAACATTGCATTGCAGGCAGAATCAGTATGGATCAGATGCAGGCAGGAGTTCATCCAGCTGAAGGAAGATAGTGAAGACCTTCGTTGTATACCAGAGCATGGAACTATCCGGAGTAGTCCTGTCGAGATAAAGGAATGCAACAAATTGGTGCAACATTCAAGGCAGCATCTGTTAAATTGTGCTCATAAGAACATGAATTCGTTCTATTTCTCTGGAGCGGTTAGCTCTGTGGTCGACTATATAGACAATTTTATTCTCTTATCCAAAAGAACTCATATTCCAAGAAGATCTTTGCTTCAGGCTATTCCAGTGTCACCACCCCCCAGCCCAGCTGCTGGGTCACATTCTCATTATCCAAGAACAAAAACTGCGGAGGACGCTACCGAAGACCCAGTTTCTGGTCCAGGTGACTCTAGCGATGACAACAGGAGAACCATTGTAATCGCAGTGGTTGTGACTGCTGCAGTGACGTTTGTTTTCGCTGCTGTGTTGTTCTTATGTTGTACCAAGATCTGCAAGGGAACTAGGGATCGGCGAACTGATGAGAGGCCCCTTCTTAGCCTTAGCTTAAGTGACTATTCCGTAGGTACACACTTGGTCAATTATGTTATTCATGATAATATTTTCTGATTGATGCAGTCTGATCTAGCCCTGAAACAATATATATTTCAGCTTCTTCATTTAAGACTTTTGGCTATGGAAATTCTATCAAGGAGGATAAATCTGCTCTTGATGGAAACGGCCCGTTTGTTAATAGTAATGCGAGCCTAAAGTCTGAGTCTCTTCATGTGACACTAGAGAAGCTTCTCTCAGATGCAGACATTGCTGCAAAATTGCCAGCTGAATCGCCTGATTTATCGGGGAATCATAATACACTGGTCCCCCTCCCTCCTGGAAGAATGGTAAACAATCCTCCTTTGAGGCCGCCTCCTGGTAAGACAGGCGTTGTTCCTCCTGAACCACCTGCATCTCTCGGACCACCCCTCAGCACGGCTGGTCCCCCTGCTCCACCTCCTCCGAGGCCACCACCACCAAAAGCTCCTGGACCTCCTCCTCCACCAGCTCCTGGTATGAGGCCTGGACCCCGCCCACCGGCACCTCCAGGCTTGGCTCCTCCTCGGCCTCCACCTGCTGTACCTTTTGGTTCCAAGGCCCCTCGACCACCGGGTGGACTCAAGACTACTACTACCAGTGAAGGAGCCAGTAGTAAGGGTGACGCTGATGGGCATAAAGCAAAACTGAAGCCATTCTTTTGGGATAAGGTTCTAGCCAATCCCGACAATACGATGGTTTGGCATCAGATCAAAGCGGGATCCTTCCAGTAAATCGGAGACTTCATTTCCTTTAGAACTTTATGGAGATCATTCTTGATCAGATTAACTGATGCCTTGTTTTATCAAACAGGTTCAATGAGGAGATGATAGAAGCTTTATTCGGGGCTGCCCCTACCGACAAGAACAAAAACGAGCGGAAGAAAGAGTCATCTTCTCAAGACGTAGCTAACCCTTTTGTTCAGATCCTGGAACCGAAGAAGGCACAGAATCTCTCAATTATGCTGAGAGCGCTCAATGTCACCATCGAAGAAGTCTGCGATGCACTATATGAAGGTGAATCTTTTCCCTTTATGTGTTAACAAAAAAAGGATCTTTTGTTTTTCCTAGAACAAAAAAATTACCAAAGGCATCGAAGTTGACACCCTACGGCTTTTTATCCGTATCTACATCCTAAACATAATACTGAAACATTCTGTTGAGTTGTGTTTCCTTTTTTTCTTTTCAATTGCACATTAGGTCCCGTGTCCTAACTCGGCATAAATTGTACAGGAAATGAACTTCCTGTGGAATTTCTTCAAAACCTTATCAAGATGCAACCCACATCCGAGGAGGAACTGAAGCTAAGGATGTACAGCGGTGACCCCTCTCAACTCGGGCAAGCAGAGCGTTTCCTGAAACAATTGGTTGATATACCTTTTGCTTTCAATAGACTGGAGGCATTGGTTTTCATGTGTTCTCTTGAGGAAGACGTCTCGGCAATTAAGGAGTCCTTTGAAACATTTGAGGTATGTTTCTGGTGCATTCTCCGTTATTTGTCTGAAGTTGTGTGCTTTGGTTGCTTTTTCTCAATATTTTTAACCTATTCTTGCACTTGACACTTGCAGATTGCTTGCAAGGAACTCCGAAGTAGTCGCCTGTTCTTAAAGCTTCTTGAAGCTGTTCTCAAAACTGGCAATCGCATGAACGATGGTACTTTCCGTGGTGGTGCCTTAGCATTCAAACTCGACACACTTTTGAAGTTGGCCGATGTTAAAGGTACAGACGGCAAGACCACTCTCCTCCACTTTGTTGTGCAAGAGATTGTTCGTTCGGAAGGCGTGCGGGCTGCCCGCACCTCAAGAGAGAGCCGGAGCTTCTCAAATCTCAGTGTCAAAACAGAAGATCTCCTTGAAGAGATTTCGCCCGACACAGAAGATCACTTTCGCAACCTTGGCCTTCAGGTAGTCTCTCGAGTGAGCACCGAACTTGGAAACGTCAAGAAAGCAGCAGCCCTGGATGCTGACAATGTGACTGGAACTATCGTGAAGCTTGGTCGGGAGCTGGTACAAACCAGGGAGTTCTTGAAGAAGGAGATGGCTAGTTTAGACGAAGACAGCGGGTTCCATGAAACTTTGAAGAGCTTTGCCCAAACTGCTGAGGCAGATATAAAGGCGCTGCTGGAGGAAGAAAAAAGAATCATGGCCTTGGTGAAAAGCACCGGGGACTATTTCCATGGTAATGCCGGGAAAGACGAGGGTTTGCGTTTGTTCACCATTGTTCGAGACTTCTTGATAATACTTGATCGGGTGTGCAAAGAGGTGGGCGAGGCACAAAAGAGGCAAGCAAAAGCGCTGAAGAAAGAAGGGTCAACAGCATCATCAGCTTCCTCTCCAGCTGCCAACCGGATGCATCCGTCTCCCGATCTCCGTCAGCGACTGTTTCCTGCAGTCGCCAAGCAACGGCCGGATGATTCTGATTTTGACTCTAGCTCGGACACCGATACATAAGAAGTACCATTTTGATTGCAGCTCGGACAATGAAATACAACAAGTACCATATATGAGAAGGTATGTCCTAAGATCTGCCAGGATTGTACATTTCTACCTTGCACATTGGCAAGACAAGCATTGGCATATCGGTCCAAACTACCGGGCAGATGCCACCGACAAAGGTCCAGTTATGTGGCAACAAGTCCCACCATTCCGAGTGCAACTGAGTTTTTGATAGAGTATTAGTTTAGACAATCCAGCTGCTGCTAATATCTTTGTTCTTTAGAGGCATTCTTTGATTCATTAAGATGTTAATATTCTGAATCCATATATTAGCAAATCCTTCTATTAAAGAACCAACGATTTGATCAAATAAAAAAGGGTTTGAACCATCAAGCAAGCTGAAAGCAAATGATTAAAGTAGAAATCATCCAAAGAAATAACAGGGGAGGAAAAAAATTACTGATCAGAAGCCCTTGATTCAATTCTCATTACACAACCATCGGGAGAGAGACAAACAACAGAACTTAAGAGAAGCTATTCATATCCTATTTTAAGAAAGCTAATTCATATCACTAACCTAAATCTAGTACCATTCCTAAAAACCGGGCATCGATCATGTGGGAGCAATGCACTACAAGTGAGGGACAAACCGACAACCACTTAGTCCTCATCAGCAGAGGCCTTCGATGAGCCACCAGCCTTCTTGGGGAGGAGGAGGTTGTGGATGTTGGGCATGACACCACCATTGGCAATCGTGACATCTCCAAGGAGCTTGCTAAGCTCCTCGTCGTTCCTCACCGCAAGTTGAATGTGCCTCGGGACAATGCGAGTCTTCTTGTTGTCCCTTGCCGCGTTACCGGCCAACTCCAGGACCTGAGGGGCATTGTACCACAACCGTTAGAATAAGAATGTATAACGAAATACAAGCAAATAAATAAACAACAAATCTTTAACTCTTGCGTGATATTAAGGGTTCTTTCTAGCTAAAACCCTAATATTTAATCAAGTAACCCTAATCGAGAAAAAATCCAATCATGGCAAACCCTAATTTCAAACGAACATTCCAGGGGCAGTTAGGTAATTACCTCGGCGGCGAGATATTCGAGGACGGCGGCGAGGTAGACGGGGGCGCCGGCGCCGACACGCTCGGCGTACTTTCCGGCCTTGAGAAAACGGGCGATACGGCCGACGGGGAACTGGAGGCCGGCCTTGCTACTCCTCGACGTGGCCTTCTTCGCCGCCCCAGAACCTAGGGTTTTCCCTCTGCCCGCCATTCTTCGCTTGTTTACCAAACTGAAACTCGCCCGGGACAAGGAAATTCGAAATCTGTGAGCTATTTGAGGGGTTGAAGAGGAGGCGGTTAAGGGTAACGGTGGGGAGGATAGAAGCATATTTTCGGGCTTATATATAGTGGGGAAGTTGGGAAATTGGCCAATAGGAGCTAATCACGCGGATCGTATATGTAGACCGTTGGATTGAGAATGGGATCAACGGTGGTGATGATATCCTCCATCGGCTTTGCTTTTGCGTTTTTTTTTTTTTTTTTTTTAGAATGCGTTTTTCTTGTCGCGTTCTGAAGTTTGGATCTTGTTTTGGAATTTGGAAAAGTTCATTTTGTGTTTGGTAGTTTCGTAAATTTTGAGATAGAGAATGGATTTGATATTGACTGAATAAATTGGTCTGTACCAATACGAAATTTGAATGAAGTGTCCTAATATTTTTTTCATGCAATATCGTCATTTTTTATGCAATAATGATATGTATATTTCGTATTTTTTTTATTTTTAAGAATGACATTTTTTATGTGATACTGGATTATATATATTTTTTACACTATGTTCCCATAATCTTTAAATTTTTGCAAAAAAGCTTCCAAGACGTAAAATTTTATCTTTTTCATTTTTTTCAAAAATGGTAGTTCTTCATGCAATACTAATCTATTTGAAATTTTTTTGACTCCTTAATTTTTGAATTTATGAAAAATAACTTATTCAAACGATTGAAAAGACATTATTCCTGAATCAATCCAACTCCTATTTAAAAAGGATAAATTGTCCACAGCCCTCTCGGGTTTCTGAAAATTAGTGATTCAGCCCCTCTATTTTTTATTATTATTTAGCCCTTCTAGTTTGTGAAAAGGGTATTATTTAACCCCTGTTGTCGGAATTGATTCTTTTCTCCGGCAAAAATAAATCTAAGACTACTAAAATACCCTTTTCATTAAAAAAATAATTTAACACCTTTTTAACTAAAAAAAGCCATCTCCTTCCTTCTTCCTCAGAAAACCATCTTCTCCTCCATCTTCTTCCTCGACGGCAGTTGGAATCCCAATGGTTATCACATCGTATTTAGAAAATTACCCACCCGTGCAGAAAAAATCCCATAGGTAACGTCCTCTCACCACCAGAATCCCAAAGCCCATAACCAGAATCTCAATCCCTCTTCTCCAGCGATGCTCCTTTACACCACCGTAGAGGAAGCGCCCGCCGCCATTGGCCAAAATCTCACACTCTCGGAGACTCTCTAGCTCCGCCATTCCCACTACAAGTTTGACTACTTCCTATACTACCACAACATCTTTTTCCTTTTCCTCGTTTTCTCAGTCCTCTCGGTTCTGCTCGTCCTCATCGAGATACTCCGGTCGTCAGATTGGCTCCCCCGGTGGCTCCACTACTATAAGATCTAGGCCAACATTTGCCTCTCTCTCTCGGAGGTGTGTCGCTACTATAAGGATGTCATGGGCATGTTCTTCTTCGTGGTGGGGCCCCTTCAGATTTTGTTAGTATTGGAAATCTGTGTATTTTTTTGAGCAAATTTGTGAATTTGGATAGTTTATGGGGTTTTCCCTTGAACTTGGGCTATTTCGTGAAGATCCCTCCTTTCAGTTACAGATCGATTATTTTTGTTAAATTTGTGAATTGAAATTTCATGATGTAGCGTAGCGGAATTTGGTTGTTTGGTTTGTGGTTTAAATGAATCAAAGTAAGAAATACGAATGAATTTGGTTGAAATTGGTGGATGGACTAGGAAGGATACAAATGATATTGAAATTGAAGATAAATACTTCAATCAAGGAACAACTTCCATCGCATGATTGAAGGGGTTTGGGTTTAATCGAACAGCCAGCTAGCGCGTATGTTAATTAAACGTGCAAGTCCATGCACCATGCAAATCCATACATAATTACACTCGGTAATTCGGGAGAATAACTCTCAATTCAATTCAATCTGATTATTCATGCATAAGTGATTCACTTCTTTCAGTAGTTCCTTGAATGCGGATTTCCTTTTGTGCTTGTCCGAAGTGTGCTGTTGATTTGTGCATGAAGATTTTCTTTCTTTTTGTCTCCTGCCACCCTTCGGCGCGCGCCACTAGTGTCTTTGGCGTGCTCCAAATGTGTCAAGCAAGGTGCGGACCAGAGTTTGGTCTGCACTGGCGCGCGCAAATAATTTCTGGCGTGCGTCAATGTTCTTCAGAAGAACAATGGCGCGCGCAAATACTCTATGGCGTGCGCCAATTTTCAACAGCAGTAGCACTGAGCAAGTCCGGTAATGTCGATCCTCAGGGAAACAAGTTTCTAGGCTTCGTACTTGGTTTCTGAACTTGTTTAAGGGGTAAATTATGAAGATTGGTTGACTTATAACACTAACAAACTTCGAAATTAAAGATCTAGAGATTAAAACAAGGAAAAAGTCTAAGAACTTCAAAACACAAAACTAACAATCTGATTTAGCAAATTTGACTTAACAGTGAGTTTTAGAACCTTTGAAACACATGTAATCAAGCAACTCAGGTGGTTTGTTAGGTTCGTTTATGATCCGAGTGTTCCATGAGCAACAAACCTACACTTTCGCGCTAGATTCGTCTAAGTTGAACATTAGCAAAACTCAAACCAACTAGGTGTTCTTTCGACCCCCCTAACTGATTTAAACCAAGCTAAGAACAAATGATAATTACCACTCAGTGGACAACTAACTACTTAAGTAGATTTCTCAGTAATTAAGCATTTAGTCATCTAGTTAACTTTTCCACTAATTCCATCTCCTTTCGGTCTCAAGTTTTAGCTAAGTTCATGATTATGGTTATTTACTTAGATTTTATCACAGCCAACTAGTCTAAACCATTGTCAATGGCAAGAACCAATAGTGATCATAATCTAAGCAAATCCACAATTAAGCTTTAAGTCCATTAACTAGAGCATAGTCCTATTAATTTTACCCCCTTGAGTCAGTTAATCACATGTTAGTTTCTAGGCCCCAAACTCACAGAATCAACTACTCACACATGCTTATAAGAAAACACAATATAAACAAAAACATACTTGACATTAAATGAAAAGAGTAAAGAGAAGAATGCTTATCAAAGATGATTAAGCTTCCTTTCTTCACCATCAATCCACAGCTGAGAGGAGAGTACAATTTTCGTGTTCTAAGTCTCTGGTTCCTCTCTCTCTCTCTCTCATGACAATAATGCTCATTATGAGCTAAAAACCAAAAATTTACTAAAACTAATCTAAAACTCCACACTCATGCCATTGTGCTCCACACATGTCTGCCATAATGTCCCAAGTGCGACCCCCTGAGTCACTAGGCCCCCCAATATGTTTTCCACTCAGTTGAGTAAGTGGAATGGCAAATAATCTGTCACTGTCTGTCACTGGCGCGCGCCACTCGTGACTGGCGCGCGCCAGTTCTTCAAACATTCGGTCGTTCGCGTCTGTGTCGTTTGAGTCTGGTCGTTCGCGTCTGTCGTTCATCAATGGCGTGCGCCACTAATTCCTTGCGCGCGCCATGTCCATCAGACTTGCACCTCTTGCTTTTACGACCTTGATTTCGCCCATGCCTTAGCTCCGTCGACCACTCTTCCTCCTCAAGTCCAAGAATAAACTCCTAAAAGCACAAAAACATAATAAGAAAGCATAAACTCACACAAAATCACAAAGAACAAAAACTAAAGCAAGACAACAAGAAAACGACTAAAACATCCTAAAAAGTCTAAAAAGATCCTAAGAAATAAACACAACGAATGAGTGTTTAAGGCACTCATCACACTCCCACACTTGAATCTTTGCTTGTTCTCAAGGAAAAACTCAAATATGGACAAAAACATAAACAAAAATCTCATAAGAACAAAAGATCACAAAATAAGGTGAAAACATGGCATGACAAGATCAAAACTTAACTTCCCTCAAAATCATCAACTTAAATCAAAATCTCATCAAAAACCTAGTTAGTCCATTAATTCTAAGCACAAAACACTACGAATTGGTAGGCATCTCGACACTCAATTGTTTAAGAAAGTGTTGACTCTATGTAAAAGACACTAGAAGGTTAAACTCTCACGGATAGTAAAGTGTATCACTCATATAATGTGTATGGTCAACTTCCTATCACTCGCATACAGGTCAATATCTCAAAGCATCCTACGTCCTACTCAGCGCTACCTAAAAATCGCAATGATTGTAAATGATCGGGGGGCTTTTTATCGGGTTGTAATGGGGCTGAAGGTCAGGGTGAGATAAAATATATGGGAAGTGGCTAAACTACCCAATCCGAGGACTCAATACATAAACTAAGAAGTCACTCGTCTAATCTAAAACATCCTCACCAAGTATAATACGTACACTCCCCAATCTCCCAATATACAAAGACCTAGAAGCCCAAGTTTTGCCTAGAAACTTTTCTTATTCAAATTCACATTCTTTTTCTTTTCTTTTTCTTTCCTTTTTCACTTTTTTTTCTTTTTCTTTTCTTGACTTTCTCTTTTCTCATTTTTTTTTCTTTTTCTTTACAAACATAAAACAAACTATACAAACTGAGCATATCTAGGCAAAACTCGGCTTCCCTGTCTATCCATCCTACTATCACCAATCCAACCACTGAAGCTATAGTGACAAAGCTACCAACTAAACCACCCCAATACAAATTATCCTAAAAG